>CAMOHE010000324.1:0-15428 GCA_946598075.1 Artocarpus hirsutus
AATTACAGGATAACGCATATAAGAGGATATCACTACTCCTAAAGAGGAGCTATGGATTCCATATCTATGAATAACAGGTCTACGTCATCAAGAGTCATGCCTTCAATGTACTGGCATGCATACCACTATTGAGATGTGGGTGTCACCCTTTGGCACATCAAAAGACACAAGTCAAGACAACGGGCCCACTATTCATCTCAGGATTAAGATGCAATACAAATGATTGTCTAAAGTGAATCAATTTGTCAAGACAGAATTATTAATCCAAATCAATTCGCTTTATGTCCCGATCCTACATATCGTCACCTATGACAACGTGCCAATGTTTCTATTCATGGAGTCCACCTCTGATGGTCAAGACAAACCATCTCCCAATAGGGATGTAGACAACATAACAATCTTTACATGAATAAAGCGCCCAACTTTATTCCCTTGATTACGGATCTTATGATTTAGACCGTCACCTTAACAATCGTGTCTTCTGCATAATCTGTCCATCATATGCCCAATTCTTAAAGGTTTAGACCGACAGTCTCAGACTATTGTTTGCTTATCATACATTCAACAAATATGAACGTAAAGAGGACAAGATTTGGTATATGAATAATAAATGAATTCTTTATTGATAAAAATGTTTTCAAAAACTCATTACATTTTTACTCCTTAGGGCATACATGTCTAACAATAATCCCATCATCAGCAATTGAGAAGTTTGGTCTTTGTCCTACATCAACTTTGTTTCTCAGCTCAATCAAATACTTGTCCAACTTTTCACCTTCTTTAATTTTATCTTATAGCATAGGTTGTAATACCAAGACTGATAATCTACTAATTCTTCCTTTCAAAACTATTTGCAAAACCAATAATATTGGCTTTTGAATAACATAGAGGGATGACATTGATTTTCTAGTAAAGGAATCAACAACCACATTTGCTTTACTAGGATGGTAATTGGTTACACAACCATAGTCCTTGACAAGTTCTAACCATCTACTCTGTCTCATATTCAACTCCTTGTAGGTGAAGAAATATTTTAGACACCTATAGTTTGTATAAATTTCACACTTCTCACCACACAGATAGTGTCTCTAGATTTTGAAAGCAAAAATTATAGCAACAAGTTCTAAATCTTAAGTTGGATAATTTTTTTCATACTCCTTTAACTGCCTTGACGGTATACGATTTGTTGGAAAAGTAGCACACAACGGAATTTTAAAAATTTTTATATTAGAGTATTTTCCAAAACATAAGCTTGACACTATATATGTATAAATTAACTAAATCTTACTAACTTTGTTTGCAGAAAAGCTTCCATAATTGATGAAGGGAAAAGACATTGCAAAAGGACCTTAACCAACTAGCCTTCTTTGTTACTCTGTATCCACAACTGGTGTGTATGTGGGCACACTCGTATAGCTCTTCCATAAGTGGCTCTCCTTCCAACCAATTGAGAAATACCCAAAACTATAGTTTGTGATTTGTGAACAACAGCTCTCCGGGGAGTTTCAGAGTCTCACTGGCAGAGTATGCACTCTAGAATTCTCAACTGATCTAAATAACAAAGAGAACTCATTCGCTATTTATAGAGGTTGGATGTCAATCATTATCAAATAAGGCCTTAAAATTTGAGTTTGAATCAGTTTCAAATTTGAATCCATGTAATCTGACTCAGAGTTTTATAGTTGCGGTCAATCGCGATACAAAGGTACAGTTAGCTACACCAATGCAGATACCCAATTTGAAATTGATTCGAATCCAAGGTTGATCCGATAGATGCTATCTCAACCTATTGGATAATTCCTATCTTATTAGTTCTAGGTATCTTTGATAAAGTCTTAATTTTAATTTAAATAACTCAATAGAGAAGTTATTTGATTAAAATAATCATATCCTGATAACCCATGCAAATAAGATATTATCCACAATAATTCAACATATTTATCTTGAATTAATTTACCAAATTAATTCAACTGATAAGCCAATATGTTATCTTAAATTAATTATAGAATTAATTTAACCGATAAATTAACATGAATTATTAAATTAAATTAACTGAAATTTTAGCCAATATAATAATTTGACATAAGTCACCAATTTATTGGAAAAGCATGCTGTATCGTTACAGGATTTTTATGAAACCATATGGACCTATATATTTCAAGCTCTTGATAATTATGAAACCAATATCCTAAATATACATTTCATAATTATCAGCTCTAACGCTATCCTACTAAAAGCTTAGAGCTATAACATCAAACTACATAGAATTACGAAGCCCGAATAGCTAAGTCTTTGTGACATATCATGATGTGTCGTATCCCCATAGGATTATCCATAATCGGCTTAACGATAAATTCTATCTTACCTTCCAGATTCGTTTTCTCTTATGTTTCATTATCCTACCATTGGAAAACTTATCATCCAAAAATAGTATACCATTCGGTTACACCTATATATCCAAATGATTGAGTGCTCTAGTTTTCCAATTAAAGGATAACGCATATAAGATGATATCAACAACTCCTAAAAAGGAGCTATGGATTCTGTATCTATGAATAACAAGTCTACGTTATCAAGAGTCATGCCTCTAATATACCGGTCTATGTACCAACATCAAATGTGGATGTCACCCTTTGCAACATCAAAAGACATAACTCAAGACAATGGGCCCACTATTCATCTCAGGATTAAGATACAACACATATAATTATCTAAAGTGAATTGATTTGCTAAGATAGAATTATTAATCCAAATCAATTCACTTTATGTCTCAATCCACTGCATCGTCACCTATGACAATGCACCAATGTTTCTATTCATGAAGTCTAGCTCCGATGGCCAAAACAAACTATTTCCCATTAAGGATATAGACAACATAACAATCTTTGCATGAATAAAGAGCCCAATTTATCCCGTCAATTGTGGATCTTATGATTTAGATGTCACATTTAGAATCATGTCTACCGCATAATCTGTCCATCATATGCCTGATTCTAAAGGTTTAGATTGACAGTCTTAGACTTTTGTTTGCTTATTATACATTAAACAAATATGAACGTAAAGAAGACAAGATTTGGTATGTAAGTAATGAATAAATTCTTTATTGATAAAAATATCTCCAAAAACATATTACATTTTTACTTCTTAGGGATACATGTCTAACAATGTCCCACTTGCACTAAGTGAGTAAATGTAATATGTCAAGCATCCCCATGGTCCCGATAGGCCATAATGTCCTTTGACGTGATCAAACATATTTTCACATTTTCATTGTCACATGTCTCCCTTCTACAAAGTCCTTTATCACATGATACTTTCAATCAATATGCTTACTCTTCTTGTAAAATCTTGTTTTCTTAGGATTAGCTATCACTGTAGTGTTATCACAATATAGCGATACCGCTTTGTCATACTAGGAACTATCTTAAGATCCCCAAGGAACTTGCGGAGCCACATTGGTTCCTTCGAAGCATCACTAGCTGCCACATGCTTGGCCTCCATTGTCAAATCCAAAGTGCAATCTTACTTCACACTTCTCCAACTGATGGCATCGCCATCCAAAGTAAACACAAAACCAGAAGCCGATCTCCTTGAATCTAAATAGGATTGGAAATCCAAATCAGTGTATCATAGAGGAGTTAAGTCCTCACCCAAATACACAAGCATATACCCTCGAGTCCTTCTCAGGTACTCAAAAATATGCTTGACTACAACCCAATGGTTTGGTCCCAGGTCCACCTGAGATCGACTTACAATCTCGACCGTATAACAAATATCTAGTTGTATGCAAAGTATGGCATACATGAGACTACCCACTATCGAAGCATACGACACTTTCTTCATGTATTCTCTTTCTTCATCAGATGTTAGAGAGTCTTTCTTAGAAAGAGTAATTCTAGACCTAGATAGTTGCCCACCTTTCTTAGAATCCTGCATTGCAAACCTCTTGAGAATCTTATCTATATAGCTGGCTTGGGACAAAGCTATCATTTTGTTCTTTCTATCCTGAAAGATCTGGATATAGAGAACAAAATTAGCCTCATCCAAGTCCTTCATGTTAAACTACTTGGTCAACCATAATTTGATCGATGACAACACCTTAACGTCATTGCCAATTAGCAAAATTTCATAGATATAAAACACTAGAAAAACTACCTTCTGATCCTTAATGTGTTTGTACACACATGGTTCATCTACATTTTGTGCGAACCCTTAAGTCTTGATTACTTAATCAAATCTTATGTTCCAACAATGAGAAGCATGCTTAAGTCCATAATTGACTTTAGCAGCTTACAAACCTTACCCTTCTGACCCTTGACCTTGAACCTGTCTGGTGCCTCCATATATATGGACTCATTAAGATAGCAATTTAGAAAAGTTGTCTTGACATTCATTTGTCAAATATCATAATCGAGAGTGGTAGCTATGGATAAGAGAATGCAGATAGATTTAAGCATGGCTATAGGCAAAAAAGTTTCCTCGTAATCTATTCCTTCCATTTGCGTGTATCCCTTAGCTACAAGTCTAGCCTTAAAGGTTTCAACCTTTCCATCTACTCCTCTCTTTCTCTTGTAGATCCACTTACACCTTATGGGTTTTACCCATTCAGGAAGATCCACAAGTTCTCAGACTTGACTAGTCTCCATAGACTTCATCTTTGTATTCATGGCCTCTATCTAGAGTTTCGAATCAACATCCTCCATAGCCTCTTCAAAAGTGTAAGATCCTTGTCATGTTCATTTGGTTCAGCAAGAAGGCCTCACCATTGAACATATACCACTCGAGTTGATACCCGATCCTCCCACTACGACGAAGCCCCTTAGGTTGTTGTTTGGGTTCGGTTGGTTTTTCTACACTGATTGAAATGGTTTCATTCGAAACCCTCGAAGTGACCTAATCACTCGCCAACTCCTCGAGCACTACTTTGCTTCAAGGCTTAAAGTCGTCCATGTAACTTTTCTCAAGGAAAGTCGCATTAGTTGAAACCACAACTTTATTTTCCTTTGGGTTGTAGAAATAACCTCCTTTAGTCCCTTTTGGATATCTTACAAATATATAAACTTCTGAACATGCTTCTAACTTATTCGCATGCTTAAACAGGACATGAGCTAGACATCCCCATATGTGAATGGGTTTAAGGATATCTTTTTGCCCGTCCACAACACGTGATGAGTTTTAGGGACTGATTTTGAAGGCACATCATTCAGAAAATAACATGCAGTTTGCAATGCATATCCCCAAAAGGGCAAAGGCAATGATGAATAACTCATCATGGACCTAACCATGTCCAACAAAGTCCTATTATTTCTCTCCGCCACGCTATTCTACTACAGAGTGCCCAGCACAGTCAAATGGAATAAATCTCATTCTTTAATAAGTGTCCCAAGAACTCATTAGAAAGGTATTCACCACCTTGATTAGATCGAAGTGACTTTATGGGTCTACCTAATTGCTTTTCCACTTCAGTCCGAAACTCCTTAAACTTATCATAATTTTTGCTTTTGTGGTGCATTAGGTACATATACCCATACCTTGAGTTATCATCAATAAAAGTGACAAAGTACTCAGACCCTCCTCATGCCCTGATGTTCATCGGTCTGTAAACATCACTATGCATAAGTTCTAGAACCTCTTCGACACTATTGCCCTTATTCTCAAATGGTCATTTGGTCATTTTGCCCTTTAAACAGGATTCACATTGTGGTATAGATTCCACCTTTAAGTGACTTAAAGGTCCATCCCTTACTGACTTTTGAATCCTATTTAGGTTAATATGACCTAGTCGCAAATGCCAAAGTTAAGTCTTATTAGAGTGAGAAGTTTTAAGTCTTTTAGAGTTATTATCATTAATCTCAATGTGTAGTAGCGAGTCCATCATAGGTTTGACAAAATGTAGGTTGTTTTGCATCCATCCATTATAGATAAAAGATTTATTTTTACGAATCACCACTTTCTTATTAAAAGAAATAGAATAAAAATCTTTAAATAAACAAGCTACAAATATCAAATTCCTTTTAAGTTTAGTAACATAAAAACAATCTCGCAAAACTAAACTCCTATAATTATCTAAATAAAGATGGACATCTCCCACTGTTTAACCAACACTAAGGATCCATCGCCCATTCAAAACGTGAAGTTTTCACGAAGTAAACTTCTCATTTCCTAGAATCGCTCTAGAGAAATACAAACATAATTAGTTGCTCCAGAATCTATGATCCATGTGTCACTTGATTTTTCAGCTAAACAACTTTCTAGAAGATTACACCTACCTCCTTTGGAAAGGAAGTCCTTGCAATTCTTCTTTATGTGCCCAACCTTTCCATTCTCAGCCTTTTGCTTCCTTCCATTCCTTGGATTAGGATTAGAGCAGGATGCACCTGTCAAGTTAACCTCTCCACAAGCAGGAGTTTCCTTGATCATATTTTTGAGCTCCTGTAACTACTTTATCAACTCCATAGTCATATCCTGTTTATTGTTTAAATAAGCTCTAAACAAGATGAACTCTTTTGATAGAGTCTGAAAAACTATAGTCATCTGTGACTTGGCATCGATATTGGCTCCATAGGCTTGAGCCTCAACAAGGTAAACCAAGACCAACATCACATGCTCCTTTACAAATGTCCCTAGTCTTTGCTCTCAATTTAGAAGTTTCTGAAGTGCCCCTTGCTGTTTTCTTAGGGCCTGGCCTCCAAACATGTCTTTAAGATTATTCAAGATATGCTTAGCAGCCTCATAACCTTCATGTTGAGCCTACAGCATGTTACTCATGCTAGCCATAACATAGTAGCAGACCTGATTGTTAGCATATATAAAATCATGATACGCTTGGATTTGCTCATTAGTGGATTCCTCAGTAGGTTTGGGAGGACACGGTGTGGTTAACACAAATGTCGGTTTCTCAAAGGAAAGGATGATGTTTAGGTTTTGTTTCCAATCATTATAGTTCTCACTGGTTGATTGGTTTTTGTCAAGTATCGAAGATAAAGCATTTTTAGACATTTTTAATCTACAATAAAGAATCACATACCAAACATAAGTAAACATACAATAATAATTTAGTAAGATAATATAATCATGTATAGCATACAAATGTTTTTATGTGTCAAAACTTTAAAGATATCACAACCTTATGATGATAATTCCCAATGTAGAATTCAACAAGCTCCTAGGGGAGTCTTGCCAAATTCAATTAGGAACACGGATCCCCTCCATATTAAAATATGCCATCCAAGACACGTATGATCCAACATATATGAATAATCATTTCTTTGGCCATTAATTTTATTAACATAGCTTTTAGGGGAGGTTAATAATAAATTAACATGAGTGTATAACCATCATTTCAATATTTTATTCATGATCTATAATTACCACCTAGGGCATTTTAAAAAGTAGTACACAGTAGAATTTTAAAAATTTTTATACCAAAGTATTTTTCAAAACACAAGTTTGACGTGCTATATGCATAAATTAACCAGATTTTATTAACCTTGTTGCTAAAAAGCTCCCGCAATCAATGAATAGAAAGGACATTGTAAAAGAACCTCAACTAATTGGCCTTCTTTGCTCTTCTCTATCTATGACCAGTGTGTGTGTGGGTACACTAGTACAGCTCTTCCATAGGTGGTTCTCCTTCCAACCAATTGAGAAATACCCAAAGCTATTGTTCGTGATTTGTGTGCAATAGCTCTCTTGGGAGTTTCAGAGTCTCATTGGTAGAGTACTCACTTTAGATTTCTCAACTGATCTAAATAACAAAGAGAACTCATTCCCTATTTATAGAGGTCAGACTTGGGGTCAATCATTATCAAGTAATGCCTCAAAATTTGAGTTTGAATCAGTTTCAAATTTAAATCCACATAATTGGAATCAGAGTCTGATAGCCACAGTCGACAGCGCTACAAAGGCACGGTTGACTATGCCGTTGTAGATACCCGATTTGAATTTGATTCGAATCCAAGGTTGATCCGATAGATGCTATCTCAACCTATTGGATAATTTCTATCTTATTAGTTCCAGGTATTTTTGATAGAGTCTCAATTTTAATTCAAATGACCTAATAGAAAAGTTATCTAATTAAAAAAATAATACCTCGATAAACCCATACAAATAAGATATTATCCATAATAATTCAATATATTTATCTTGAATTAATTCACCAAATTAATTCAACTGATAAACCAACATGTTTTTCTAAAATTAATTATAGAATTAATTTAACTGATAAATTAACATGAATTGTTAAATCCAATTAACTCAAATTTTAGCCAATCTAATAATTTGACATAAGTCACCAATTTATTAGAAAAGCACGCTTTATCATTATAGGATTTTTGTGAGCTAACAAAGGGGACCATATGGACCTATATAGTTCAAGCTCCTGATAAATATAAAACCCAATATCCCAAATATACATTATAATTATCAGCTTTAATGCTACTCCACTAAAAGCTTAGAGTTGCACTCTCAAACTACATAGAATTACAAAGCCCAAATAGCAAGTCTTTGTGACATATCATGATGTGTCGTATCCTCATAGGATTATCCATAACCGGCTTAAGGATAAATTATGTCTTACCTTTTTGATTATTTTTCTCTTACGTTCCATTATCTCACCATTGGAAAACTCACCATCCAAAGATAATATACCATTCGGTTATGCATATATATCCAAATGGCTAAGTGCTCTATTTTTTTAATTACAGGATAACGCATGTAAGAGGATATCAATGACTCCTAAAAAGGAGCTATGGATTCTGTATCTATGAATAACAAGTCTATGTTATCAAGAGTCATGCTTTTAACATACTGGCTTGCATAGCAGCATAAATAATAGATGTCACCCTTTAGTACATCAAAAGACATAAGTCAAGACAATGGGTTGACTATTCATCTTAGGATTAAGATGCAACATATATGATTGTCTAAAGTGAATTTGCCAAGACAGAATTATTAAGTCAAATCAATTCATTTTATGTCCCGATCCTATGCATCGTCACCTATGACAATGCACTGATCTTTCTATCCACTGAGTCCACCTTCGATGGCCAAGACAGACCATCTCCCATTAGAGATATAGATAACATAACAATCTTTGCATGAATAAAGTGCCCAACTTTATTCCATCGATTGTAGACCTTATGATTTAGACTGTCACCTTTAAAATCATGTCTTCTACGTAATCGGTCCATCACGTGCCTAATTCTAAAGGTTTAGTCCGACAGTCTTAGACTTTTGTTTACTTGTCATACATTCAACAAATATGAATGTAAAGAGGACAAGATTTGGTATGTAAATAATAAGTAAATTCCTTGTTAATAAAAATGTCTCAAAAAATATATTACAATTTTACTCCTTGGGGCATGCACGTCTAACACGTTTATCTTCTCATTTTGCACTAACACATAGCCTAAATCATTCTTGGAGGCACATTATACCCCATAAATCCACCATTTCCTATTGGAATTGTAACCACTAGAGCTGTGATTAGCCTATGCTTTAATTCTTGAAAACTTTTTTCAAAAGTACCAGTCCACTGAAATTTCACATTTTTTCTAGTTAGTGATGCTAATGGAGTTGCTATTTTAGAGAGTCCCTCAACAAATCGTCGATAGTATCCCATCAATCTTAAGAAGCTCCTAACTTTTGACACATTTGTTGGTGTTGGTTAGTTAGCAATAGCTTCCACTTTACCTGGATCAACGGAAATTCCATTCTTGGACTCCATATATCCTAGGAATGCCACTTATTCTAGCAAAAATTCCTAAGAATTTGGCATACAACTCATTTTCCTTAAGAACTTGTAGCATAATTCTTAAGTGTTCTTGTGTTCTTCCTTACTTCGAGAATGGATCAAAATGTCATCAATAAACACAATAAAAAATTTATCAAGAAACTGCTTGAACACCTTATTCATCAAGTCCATAAATACGGTAGGGTCATTTGTTAAACCAAAAGGCATCACTAAAAATTCATAATGCCTATACTTTGTTCTAAAGGCAATCTTCTACACATCTTCTTCCCTAATTTTCAATTAATGATATCTGCTCTACAAATCAATTTTTGAGAAAATGGAAGCACCCTATAATTGATCAAACAAACCATCGATCCTTGGAAGTGAATACTTATGCTTAATAGTTACCTTGTTTAATTCTCTATAATCAATGCATAATGCAATGTGCCATACTTTTTCTTTACAAATAACACAAGCACTTCCCAAGGAGAATAACTAGGGCGTATAAAATCCTTATTAAGCAATTCTTGCAATTGCATCTTCAACTTCCTTAGTTCTGTTAGTGTCATTCTATAAGGTTCTTTGGAAATTGGTGTAGTTCATGGTACAAGACCAATTACAAATTTAATCTCTCGTTCAAGTGGCAATCCTAGTCTTAATCTCTCGTAATCTCTCGTTCAAGTGGCAATCATAGTAAGTCATTTGGGAACACTTCTAGGAACTCTTGAACCATATCTACATCTTTTAACTTTAACTTCTGTTCTATTGAAGTATCCATAACACTAGCCAAATAGCCAACACAACCTTTGTTAAGCATCTTCTGAGCCTTCATTTTAGTTATAATTAGTAGAAAGCATCTTCTTGTGGTACCTCTAAATACAAACTGTTCTTCTATAACTAGCTAAAAGATCACAATTTCTTGTTGCAATCAATTGTGGCATGATATTTTGTCAACTAATCCATACCAAAATGACTTCAAAATCAACCATATTCAAAACCACAAGATCCACATATAAGGTTTTATCACCAATCTAAATTGAGCAAGCCCTTAACATTTGATTTGATTCTATTTCTTCCCTGGATGGTAATGTTACACTATATCTCATTTTTAACAAGTCTAGTGTGATGCCTAATTTCCTCACAAATGTACTGCAAATGAATGTGTAGATCCTAAATCTATCAATGCATTTGTAGCTACTCCATAAATTAAAATATTACTCAAGATTATGGAAATATCCATGTTAGCCTATTCCTCTATCATTGTATACACCCTTTTTTGGACTTCTTTTGCATTATGGGACAATCTCTTGCCAAATGTCTTATAGTCTTGCCCTTGGAACATAAGTTACTACTTTAGGGAATTTATTGCTTCTCTGTTATGGCTTTTGTTTTGCCTTTTTTCACTGGTACGATTGTTTGGAGTAAATCCTAGCCTCCTCTATTGGCGAAACTTGTCAATATCTTTCTCATCCCTATCAACCATCAACTCCTTGTCCACCAACTCCTTAAACTCCATTGCAGAAAACATCCTCACATCCTTTTTGATTTTAGGGTTAAGACCTCTCAAGAAGTGGTCTATCTTTTCGTTGTTGTCTCTGGAAATATAAAGGACATATTTGTAACCTTTGTCAAATTTTCTAACATAATTACACATTGACATCCCTTCTTGCTTTAGCTCCAGAACCTCCTTTACTTTTAGTGGTCTAGCATCCATGGTGAAATATGCTTCATAGAAAATCTTCTTGAATTTGTCACATGTCAACTCATCCATATTCACACCGAATATAGTTCCTTCCCACTAGGTTCTAGCTCCCTTTTTACGAAAGAAAATTGCACAAAATACCTTTTTGGCATCACTAATTCTCATATAATCAAAGATAGCATCTAAATATTTCACCCATTCTTCTGCAACTAATGGGTTAGAACCACCATCAAAGTCAAAGGGCTCCATTTTCCTGAATTTCTCATAAACAAATTACAAAGCATCTGACCTAGGTGGAGGCAAAAGAGGCTGTTGATTTTGTGGGTTGTTTCTTTACATATCCAATAATTGTTGTATCTGTTTACCATGCATTCTAGTTTGTTGCTGGATCAGATTTGTCAAATTACCCTTTTGGTCATCATCCCTTGTCTTCCATTTTGGTGCCATATGTTCCTGCATAATGCCCCATCTTATACCTTTAACTAGCCCATAATAAACACAATGATAAATTAACAGAGTCATAAAAACAACGAATTATTAAAGACAAGAGATACCAACAGTTGACTAAGTTTCCAAGCTAAGATATGTTTATGTGCCTTCCATTGGCTTCAAAAATGATTTAGCCTCTGCTCTATACCAACAACTATAAGACCTCTTAAGCTAACTAATAAGCTCGGGTAAAGCTTACTTAGTTAGGATAAAGAGTATTAACCTTTCAATTACATTATAAATCTTATGGTTTACTAAAAATATTCATTTCAGTATAAAAGAGTTTTGAAACTATTGTTTCATTCATATTTCTTATTTACAACATATACAACATCCAAAAATAGGATGTGGAGCATACTAGCATATCCAAAATTAGTAATATATCTATTTACAAAACCATAATAGAGCTGGTAAGTTTGACAAAACAAAGTTCCAAAATATGCTTTAAAAGCGGATCCAAAACATGGCATATGAACAAATCTTTGTCTAGTAGCTCTGGATTCTTGGTCAACTCCTAACCTTATGTACCGTCACCTACATCATAAGAACTATAATGAGCTAAAAGCTCAGCAAGCATAAACTAATGCATGAACATGACGATTGAATGCAAATGCAATTAGACATGTTCTTTTGTCAGTTTTCTTTCAACAATTCTCTATCCTTTTTAGGTAAGTAATACAAGTTGTCGAACTTGGTCTTTAGACCTTAGGAATTTTCTATATTCAATATCAGTTTTTGTATCTTTTCTTATCTTGGTTTTTCAACATCAAAGTATTCACCATGTTTGTTAGGTCCGCCGGTCCCACTGTGTCCTATGCCTTCTCGACCAACAATTCACCACCATACCCTTAGTTTTTTCAAACCACATTTATTTTCTAGATCATATTACATGTTCTTATATAAATGTTATGAATTATGAATTCTGTTTAACAATTTTTATCAATACCAAATAATAACATTCCAATCAATACATCTTAAAATGTAAGTAACATTCATAGTCCTTGTGATGCAGTAAATGGTAGTTTTTACTTAATTCAAGTCCAATTCGTGTTGAATGAAAAGATAAGTCCTCTTGAAAGATAAGATGTGCTGAGGGCCTAACATTATGAAATCATATATCATTCAATTTCTCATAAATCAAATTCATTGACATAGGTCATAAGTTCATTTTACAATGGTTTTGTATCAAGGAATAATGTCATAATTCATAGTTATGGCCAATGAATATGCTATATTACTAGAAATATGATTAAACATAGAGATTAAATGTTCAATCATCTCAATAAACATGCATATCCACACATTTTTGCTACAAATTAATTAATATCAAACTCATAACAATTGTACCTCTTTTTAGCCAAAACGAGGTTCTCAATGAATCACTAATATTTTCAAATATTAAATATCATTAAGTGAAGTATACAATTTCATAAAACAACCCAAAACATGAGAATCAAGCTTGGTATGAACCTGATTTTCCACTTAACCTAGTTTTTTTTTCCATAAATTCATAAATAACATTCTAACTAATTTCAAGCCACTTGTAGGCGTTAAAAATCATTCAATAAAGATTTAAAATCAATTGAAATAATCAGATTCTACAAAAGTTTCAGTTTTGCAAATAAACTAACTTAACTAGCTTAGTTTGTTTCAAACATATTGAATCTAAATTTCAAACATTACAAACAAATGACTAACTTGAAAACTATATCAAAACACCATTAATTCATCATAAAATAGTATAAACATGAAATACATTGTAGGGGTTCAGTTTTAACGGCTTTAGAAAGCTCAAAATCCAATAATTCCGAGCTTAAAAGAGTGAAAATTTTTTTGTGAAATCTGAGCTTCAATGGGTTTGTTTTATTTTTTATGAATTTAGAGACTTTAAAATTGGAGAAAATGAAGTAGAAAAGAGCTGGACATTTTTAGGATTGTTGGAGAAAGAAAGAAGCAAAATTAAATATTCTAGTTAATTTGACTTAGTCAAAATCAAGTAAGTGAAAGGAGGAAGTTGCTTGGGTACTTTTTGCCATCTTTTTCTTATATTTGACATGTCGAAAGGGTTCTAAGTAAGAAGAAATTCAGCTAATAGTTAGCCAATTAAATCAAGTGCAACACAATTTTCTATAACCTAGTCAACAAACCAATAATATTGTACCATTTTATATTCTTTCAATTCTAATTAAATCTAGCTATTTTAGATGTATAAATAGGCAAAACAATCAATTTAGATTGCATTCCTTAACTGAGAAACCAAGCTTTTGACCGCAAATATAAGCACATTTATGCATGATTTAATATGAAAAATAATAAGTACTCTTGCTTGTAAAAATATACTTTCTATATGCTGATGATTCAATAATGCATGTTCACTAAATGCATAGATATGCAAGATGCTTATTATTGGCTATTTGTGAGTTAGTTAGGCATTACAAAAATGGTTTTCTAAGAAGTATTGGTTTCAAATTAAATTAGTGGTCATCCTCCATATCAAGCACACAACAGTCCATAAAGAAGACCAATGAATTTACCTGCATTAAAACATCTTTCACAACTCCTATTGGGTAAACATTAGAGTGAATAGTAAGTTGTAGAATCACACCAGTTTCTTAAATGTATGGATATTTAAAGAAGCATAGATAAAATATGAAATTATATTAATCGATGCTACTAATTCTATTAGGGTTTATCAAACCTGGGTTAGCAATAGTATTAAGGTATGGTGACTATACATGGATCCTTACACTTTAGAGGGACCTTCTTTTGTAGCACTGTTGACACAAAAAAAAAAAAAAAAAGGAAAAGAAAGAAAGAAGGCTTAGGGTGTACCCCTAATCCAGAGCGGGCCTAACAAGTAGAGATGCCTTATCATGTCCTCGAGGTCTTTGTTAGCGATGGGTGGCCCCAAGCCAAGGGAACCATCTAGAGAGTCCTCAGAACTAGACAATGATGGCTCCCCCATTGGCCATTTGGACTGGCTGGTGCTTCACCCAGGATGTCTGTAACACCCCGAAGTTAATTAAGTGTAATTAGAACATTAAATGGTGAATTAGTGTGCCATGATGAGTGTTTTGAATTTAATTTGATTACTTTGTGGAAACCTTGTGTTAATTACTTTTTGATGATTTTTAATTATTCTAAATTGTTTTTTATTGTTAATTTAAGTTTTAATAAAACAATTTGATTTGAAAACAGTGTGTAGTTGCTCACAACTTTGTGCAACTACTTTTCTCTCTCTTCTTCTATTTATTTCACTTTCTCTCTCTCTCTTCATTTCTCACGTTCACTCTCTCTCTTCTCTTCCCTTCCTCTCGGTTCACTCTCACTCTCTCTCTCAATCTCTCAAAATTTTGAAACAAATTTCATTTTCAAGCTTCGGGCTAGGAGATCGAAGGCTCGGGAACAAGATTCAACGACAAAAACAACGTTTTCAAGCTTTGATTCGAGGTTAGATTTAAAAACTCAAAGTTTTTCTATTTTTCAAGATTTTCTTGTATTTTG
>CAMOHE010000329.1:0-16094 GCA_946598075.1 Artocarpus hirsutus
TTGTCATCTTCTTAATTAAGATTGTCATCACTGTTTAAAGTTTTTGGCTCTTTTTAGTGGATTCAATCCACACGTTTGATGCGAAATTGATTTTGAGCTTAGAATGCTGAGTAATGATGAAAACTCAGTCTCATTTGACATACTTGTCGTTTTCCTTATTATTGTTATTGTTTTTATTACCATTATTTGTATTACCATTGTGTTACGGATGTCAAATCTAAGAGGAATTGATCTTGTTATGTTATTACCATATAAGTTTGTTATGAGTTGACCATTATTTAAAGTTGGTGTATTGATATGACTAAGGTCACATATCCCCAAATACAAGTATAAGTGAACTGCTTGGGTATTTTATCTAGCATCTTGGTTGGCCCTTAAATGTATGGAGACTTATTTTAGCAAGCTATATATAAAGTTTTAAACTTCAATAGGGGCACAAGATTACAAGGATCAACTGCCTTGAGGAATTTAAGCTATATGATGACTAAGGCAATAGATGAAAGTGAGCAATTAAAGAGACTATAACCCAAGACAACACTACGATTTGAGGTATTCTTGAGGTTACTTTTCTTTCAAATCCATACCTTAAGCATCTAAGATCTAGAGTCCCTCTCAAAAGATTGGTATCATTTATAAATTGTGTACTTGGTGGTATAGAGGGAACGTATCATAAGGTCTTAAGTTTGTTAAGATTTGATAGGGTCAAAATATCTATTTAGTTGAAATTCGAGAGCTTTCTTTTCTGATGCGCTAAGTTGGCATCCTCCTATTGGTGGATTTTAGGATGTAATAAAGAGGTTCTATTTCGTTTGAATCATTTGGACTAGTTTTTGGAACTTATACGAAATAGGAATTTAGTTTTACTATGACCTCAAGGATTAAATAGATAAGGACAAATTTTAACCTTTAGAAAGAATCGCTACATCTAAGGTGATGTATCACACACTAATGATTATTATGGAACATATGTTGCCATAAAGACCATGTTAGTAGCTCGAGAATGCACATTTCAGGCTTCATGTTATCTTTACAGGTGTCATTGAGTCATTGAAATATGGGATCTTGTTTCTTTGAGGACTATTTTGAAAGAATTAGAGGTCTCAAATTAAGATGTGTATGCCCATCATCCTCGATCATAGGTTCATATTTTGGAGATATAGAAGATGTTTATAGGATTCCTCATTTGGATTGATAGATTTCATGTCTCTAGGATCTTCCTGTGGACAATGACTATTTACCAAGGTTATTTTAGGTCAGTTATCGGGATTAGTATCATAGCGGTCGAATAAGCACCATGTTTGGGGTAATGATGACACGTAGACTATGACAAGCAATGAGGAATTGGCACATGGTCTACAACAAGATCTCTTAAAGATTTAGGATGTTAGTCGCGTCATAAAATTTAGTTGTGCATATGTGACACAATGCTTGTTAAGGAACTTAGCAGAGTTATTTTGTACAGCTTGGACACGTGTGACTTAAAAAGTACCTTTTTCTTTTACTTGGGAACAGTTTTCGGTAGCTCAGTATTAATGGAAAGCAGCACAGATAGAAATCACGAGCCTATAGGATTCTAAGAGGGTAATTATGTATTGCTTAAGGTCTTTATTTCAAGAAGTTAACGATGTCAGTGTTTATGGGTTTCTTACACCAAGGCATATTGGCTCATTCTAATCTTCCAGTTGCCCAGTATTACTGCTTGCTAATTTGACATATTGATGGACTTTGCGTGATGTCGTTACGTGTGTTCACACTTTGCTAGTGTCAGCCGATTTCATCACTATCATTCATAGCATGACATGGACGCATCGAGGAGACATGGCTTACAAAGATGTTTGATACAGATCAACGACCGAAAAGGTAACAAGTTTACGACTCTAAGAAATTTTGTTAGTCAAAGTATTACAACAACATGATCGAGAAACAACTTGGGACTAAGAGTTGGGAATGTAGGAGTTATCTGCACCTGTTTTGCTTTTGAGATAAACTTTAATTTTGAGGACCAAATTTTCTTTTGAAAAAGGTGGAGCTGTAATAGCCATAAATTTTAAATTTTTTTGATTATGTATAAACTTGATTAATTAGAGTGCCATAATTTAAAATATCATCTTTTGCATTAATTGAATTTTATAAACAATTTTTCTTTTATACTTCCATTTTAGGTGATTTAAATTCTGATTTAAAATTTTAATCCTTGAAATTTTCTATCATTTTATTGATTTTCAAACTTTAACTCGTAATTCCCCATATTTACAAAAACACCACCCTTAGAGTCCCTTTGTCATTTCATAAGAAACTTCCTCAACCTCCCTTCTATAGGTTTGAATTTTTTCATGTTAGAAAAATAGTACACAGTAGAATTTTAAAATTTTTATATTAGAGAATTTTTCAAAACACAAGTTTGGCATGATATATGTATAAAATAACTAGATCTTAATAACCTTATATATGCTAAAAAGCTACCGCAATCAATGAAGAGAAGTAACGTTCCAAAAGGACCTCAACCAACTAGCATTCTTTGCTATTTTCTATCCACGATCGGAGTGAGTATAGGCTCACGTCATTCAGCTTTTCCCTAGGTGGCTCTCCTTCCGACCAATAGAGAAATACCCAAACCTATAATTCATGATTTGTGAATTACAACTCTCCGGGGAGTTTCAGAGTCTCACTGACAGAGTCTCAGTTTAGATTTCTCAACTAATCTAAATAATAAAGAGACTCATTCCTCTTTTATAGAGGTTGGGCCAAGGAGCCAGTTCTTATCAAATAAGGCCTCAAAAATTCAAATCAGAATCAAACCAAGATCAATATTTAATTAAATATGCATGAAAACACATGATCCTTTTATCGCCCAGTCGACAGGCCAAATTGGTAGATCGGTCTACCGAACCTCCTCAATTGGTAGACTGAACTTAAAAATCGGCCTGCCGAACCTCCGATAAAAGATCCCTATGAATCCTTATTTCCCTCTCGAGATTCTTAGGATAGAGCCTCAGTTTGAATTCAAATAACCCAATAGAGAAGTTGTCTAATTAAAACAATCATTCTAGATAATCTCTAGGAAAATAAATATTCCTAATAATTTAACAAGTTTATCTTGAATTAATTCAAAATTAATTCAACTAATAAATAAACATGAATTATCTGATCCCAATAATTCAACAAGTTTATCTTGAATTAATTTTATCACAAAATTAATTCAACCGATAAACAAACATGAATTATTTAATTATACCGAATTTCAGCCAATTAGATAAATCTAACATAAGTCACCAATTATTAGAAAAGCATGCCGTATTGTTACATGATTTTTGTGAGCTAGCAAAGGGGATCAAATGAACCTATATAGTTTAAGCTCCCGATAATTATAAAACCCAATATCCCAGATATACATTTCCTAATTATCAACTCTAATGTTACTCCACTAAAAGCTTAGAGCTACACTCTTGAACTATATAGAATTACGAAGCCCATGTAGCTAAGTCTCCATGACATATCATAATGTATTGTATCCCCATAGGATTATCCATAATCGGCTTAAGGACAAGTTCTGTCTTACTTTTCTGATTATTTTTATCTTATGTTCCATTATCTCACCATTAGAAAACTTACCATCCAAAGACAATATACCATTCTATTACACCTATGTATCTAAATGGTTGAGTGCTCCAGTTTTTCAATTACAGGATAATGCATAAAAGAGGATATCATTACTCCTAAAGAGGAGCTATGAATTCCATATCTATGAATAACAAGTCTACGCTACAAGAGTCATGCCTCCAATGTATCGACATATGTACCACTATTAAAATGTGGATGTCACCCTTTGGTACATAAAAAAACTTAAGGCAAAACAACAGGCACACTATTCATCTCAAGATTAAGATACAATACAAATGATTATCTAAAGTAAATCGATTTGCTGAGACAGAATTATTAATCCAAATTAATTCACTTTATGTCTTGATCCAACACATCGTCACCTATAACAATGTGCCAATGTTTCTATTCACGGAGTCCACCTCTGATGATCAAGACAAACCATCTCTAGTAAAGGATATAGACAACATAACAATCTTTGCATGAATAAAGAGCCCAACTTTGTTGCCTTGATTGCAGATCTTATGATTTAAACCGTCACCTTAAAAATCATGTCTTCCGCATAATCTGTCTATCATATGCCTAATTTTTAAAGGTTTAGACCGATAGTCTCAGACTTTTGTTTGCTAAACATACATTCAACATATGTGAACATAAAGAGGACAAGATTTGGTATATAAATAATACAAAAATTCTTCATTGATAAAAATGTCTCCAAAAACATATTATATTTTAACTCCTTAAGGCAAACACGTCTAACAATCTTCACTTGCACTAAGTGAGTATATATGACAAATCTTGCATCCCCATAGCTTCCATATGCCTTTCGAAGACTCTCCCAGTAAGTATCTTCATGAATGAATCAGTTAAATTATCCTCTGATATGATTTTGTATACCGTGACATGCCTGCCCTCATCGAAGTACTTTGTCACGTGATACTTTCGATCAATATGCTTACTCTTCTAATGAAATCTTAGTTCCTTAACATTAGCTACCGCCGCACTATTATCACAATATAATGATACCACCTTATCCATACCAAGAACAACCTCAAGATCCCTAAGGAACTTGCAAAGCCACACAGCTTCTTTCAAAGAATCACTAGCTGCCACATAGTCGGATTCTTTGTTGAATCTTAAGTGCAATCTTACTTGACACTTCTCTAAACAATGGCACCGCCACCCAAAGTAAACACAAAACCCAAAGTCAATCTTCTAGAATCCAGATAGGATTGGAAATTTGAATCAGTATATCTTAGAGGAGTTAAGTCCCCACCCGAATATACAAACATATACCCTCGAGTCCTTCTCAGGTACTTGAAAATATGCTTTACTACAACCTAGTGGTTCAGTCTTGGATCCGCCTGAAATCGACTTACAATCCCGATCGCAAAACAAATATTCGGTCATGTGCAAAGCATGGCATACATGAGACTACCTACTGCCGAAGCATAAGGCACCTTCTTCATATATTCTCTTTCTTCCTCAGACTTTGGAGAGTCTTTCTTAGAAAGAGTAATTCCATACCTAGTGGTTGCCAACCTTTCTTAGAATCCTGCATTGTAAACCTCTTGACAATTTTATCTATGTAGCCGGCTTGTGACAATGCTATAATTTTGTTCTTCCTTTCTCAAAAAATCTAGATACCAAGAACAAAATTAGCCTCGTCCAAGTCCTTCATGTCAAATTGCTTGGTCAACCATAATTTGACTAATGACAATGCCCTTATGTCATTGCCAATTAGCAGAATGTCATCTACATAGAGCAGAATATACACACATGGTTCTTCCACATTTTGTGAGAACCCATATGTCTTGATCACTTGATCAAATCTTATGTTCCAAGAATGGGATGGTTGCTTAAGTCCATATATTGACTTTAGCAGCTTATAAACCTCACCCTTTTGACCCCTTAGCCATGAATCCATCTAATTGTTCCATATAAATGGACTCATTAAGATAGCTATTTAGAAAAGCTGTCTTGACATTCATCTACCAAATATCGAGTTGAGTATGGCAACTATAGACAAGAGAATCTAGATGGATTTAAGCATGGCTATAGGCAAAAAGGTTTCCTCGTGATCGATTCCTTCATTTTGCATGTATCCCTTAGCTACCAGTCTGGCCTTAAAGGCTTTGACCTTTCCATCCACTCTTCTTTTCCTCTTGTAGATTCATTTACACCCTATGGGTTTTACCCCTTTAAGAAGATCCACAAGCTCCCAAACCCAATTAGTCTCCATAGACTTCATCTCTGCATTCATAGCCTTTCTCTAGAGTTTCGAATCAACATCCTCTATAGCCTCTATGTAAGTATAAGGATCCCTGTCATGTTCATTCGGTTCAGCCAAGAAGGCTTCACCATTGAACATATACCTCTCAAGTTGAAACCCGATCCTCCCACTATGCCGAAGCCCCTTAGCTTGTTGTTTAGGTTCGTTTGGTTTTTCTACATTGATTGGAGTGGCTTCTACTGGAACCCCTAGAGTGATTGGATCACTCCTTAACTCCTCAAGCACTACTTTGCTTCGAGGCTTAAAGTCGTCCATGTAACTCTCCTCAAGAAAAGTTGTATAAGTTGAAACCACAACTTTATTTTCCTTTGGGTTATAAAAATAACCTCCTTTAGTCCCTTTTGGATATCCTACAAACATGCAAACTTCTGAACGTGCTTCCAACTTGTTTGCATCCTTAAACAAGACATGAGCCAGACAACCCTATATGCTAATTTGGTTTAAGGATGTCTTCTAGCCCATCCACAACTCGTGAGGAGTTTTAGGGACTAATTTTGAAGTCATGTTGTTCAAAAAATAACATGCGGTTTGCAATGCATATCCCCAAAAGGATAAAGGCAGTGATGAATAACTCATCATGGACCTAACCATGTACAATAAAGTCCTATTTCTTCTCTCTACTATGCCATTCTGCTGTAGAGTGCCCAACGCAGTCAAATGGGATAAAATTTCATTCTCTAATAAGTTTTCTAAGAACTCATCAAAAATGTATTCTTCACCTCGATTGGATTGAAGTGCCTTTATGGGTTTACCTAACTGCTTGTCCACTTCAGCCCGAAACTCCCTTCGCTTTTGTGGTGCATTAGGTATACATACCTATACCTTGAGTAATCGTCAATAAAAGTGACAAGTACTCATACCCTCTTCGTGCCCAGATGTTCATCGGTTCGCAAAAATCACTATGCAAAAGTTCTAGAACCCCTTCAGTCCTGTTGCCCTTAGACCCAAACTGTTTTTTGGTCATTTTACCCTCCAAACAAGATTCACATTGAGGTATAGATTTCACCTTTAAGTGACTTAAAGGTCCATCCCTTACCAACCTTTGAATCCTATTCAGGTTAATATGACCAAGGTGTAAATGCCAAAGATAAGTTTTATTAGAGTAAGAAGTTTTAAGTCTTTTAGAGTTGTTATCATCCATCTCAGCATTAAGCAATAAGTCTATCTTAGGTTTGATAAAATATAGATTAATTTGCATCCATCCAGAATAGCTATAAGATTTGTTTTTTTGAATTACCACTTTATTATTAAAAGAAACCAAATAGGAGTCTTGAAATAAACAAGCTACAGAAATTAAATTCCTCTTAAATTTAGGAACATAAAAACAATCTCATCAAATTAAATTCCTATAATTATCAAAATGTAGATGGATGTCTCCCATGCCTCAACTAAGACCAAGGATCCATCGCCCATCTAAAGCGTGAAGTTTTCACGAAGCAGACTTTTCATTTCTTTGAACCCTTGTAGAGAAACACAAACATGATTATTGCACTGGAATCTATGACCCAAATGTCACTGAATTCCTCAACCAAACAAGTTTCTAAATACAGAAGATTACACCTACCTCCTCGGGAAAGAAAGTTCTTGTAATTCTTCTTAATGTGGCCGACCTTCCCCCAGAAGAAGCACTTAAGCTTCTTCGGGTTCTTCTTCTTTTTCTTCTTGCTCTTGTTGTTAGCAGGAATAGAAGACTTCCCATTCTTGGCCCGTTGTTTCTTTCCATTCCCAAGGTTGGGATTGGAACTAGAAGCAACCGCCAAATTGGCCTTGCCACCTGCAAAAGACTCCTTGATCAGCAGTTCGAACTCCTGTAACTATTTCAACAACTCTGTTAAGGTCATATCCCATCTATTGCTCAAATAAAAAGTAGCTCTAAATGGAATAAATTCCTTTGACAGCGTCTCAAAGACCATAGTCATCTAAGCTTCAGCATTGATGTCGGCTCCATTGGTTTGTGCCTCAGCGAGGTAACCCATGACCAACATCATGTGTTCCTTTGCAGATGTCCTCGGTTTTTATTTACAATTAAGAAGTTTTTGAAGCACCCTTTGTCACTTTGTTAGGGCCTGGCCTCCAAACACGTCTTCCAAATTATCCAAGATCTCCTTAGCAATCTCATAATCCTTATCTTGAGCCCGCAGCACGTTGTTCATGCTGGCCATAACATAGCAGCAGGCCTAATCATTAGCATCTTGCCAATGATCATATGCTTGGATATGATCATTGGTGGAATCTCCCGTAGGCTTGGAAGGACAAGTTGTTAGCACAAATTTTAGTTTCTCAAAGGAGAGGATGATATTTAGGTTCTGTTTCCAATCATTATAATTCTCTCTAATTAATTGGTTGTTGTCAAGTATTGATGATAAAGCGTTTTTAGATATTTTAAATCTACAACAAAGAATCATATACCAAACATAAGCAAACATAGCATAATAATTTAGTAAGATAACACAATGATGTAAAAACATACAAATGTGTTTATGTGTCAAAAATTTGAAAATATCACAACCTTACAACAAAAATCCCAACTCATAGTTCAACAAGCTCCTAGGGGAGTCATACCAAATTCAATCAAGAACACAGATCCCCTCCTAATTAATATATGCCATCCAGGACCCGATGATCTAGCATATATTAATAATCGTTTCTTTGGCCATTAATTTTATTAACAGAGCTCTTAGGAGAAGTTAATAATAAAATTAACATGAGTGTATACCATCATTTCAATATTTTATTCATGATTTATAATCACCACCTAGGAGTGTGTAACTGTAAGTCATGCTAAAATATGTTATCCTCTCGAAGATCCAACCTGGTACATGAGAAGTCCCTTCCTAAGGGTCGGAACCACCATGTGCTACCTATAGACCAATGATGGAGGCCTTAGGTCCTCTCTTCAAAAACCTTCTCCCACTCAATCTTTTGAAATCAAGGTTTTTTTTTTTAAACATACATTAACAATTTTGAATGAGCGGCACTCCCTATTCTACATGACATGTTATCAATACACATAGCAAATCATATTATAATGCAGACAAACAAAGCAATCAAGCAAAGCTACAAGCAAAATAATAATAAATAACCGTAATATTATGGTTCTACCCTAGAGAATGGAAAATAAAGATTACAAGAGAATAATCGAAATATATTATTGATTCTTCATCCTTGAATCCTCAAATTGTATCTTTTTTCATGTAACTTCCATCTTCAAGTCTTCAATCCCGCATAGATCGAATACTCCATATTTTTGGTCATATCCAATTTTTAATGTTTCTTAGAATTGTCCCAAACATAAAATTAAAACTATATTGAAAACTGTACTATTTCTAGAAAAAAAATTTAGCTCTCTGCTGGCAAGTCGATCTATGCAATCGACCTGCCGGTCATGATGCACTAGCCTGTTAATCTTTTCAAGTTGGCCTGCCGATCATCAATGTTTGGCTTGCTGCCAGAGCCACTAGATTTTTGCCTCGTTGACAGCCTGCCGAACTGGAGGGTTTGGCATGCCAACCAAGCAAAGATCACCCCTTTCCTGAAAAATATAATTTTGATGCAATTTATCAATTTTATTTTCAACAATTCAAAAACATAAAATTAGAGACTTATTAAATACCTAAAAACGCTATCATCCATCTTCTAGATTTGTCTTCTACATCTGTCTTTTTTGAATGATTATTTAATTTTAAAATTCTTACAAATTTAAAATTAAATAATAATTCCTAGACAGAGATGATAGTCTGCCATCCAATTACATGAAAAACCTAGATATACATTCTAACCTCTAAGGAACAATAACCAGTATAAATTAATTAATTAATTAATAATTAAATAAAAATTTAATCAACCATAATTAATTAATAAGCATTCACCATATAATCTATGTCAACATAAAAAAAATATAGAAACCTTAGAGTGTCAACTCTTTAAAAAATTAAATTCAAGTATAGGAAAGATCAAGATCATATAATTTATTTATATAGCATGATCATAAACTCAAAAATTTATGTAAAAACTATGGCTCTGATACCAATTATTGTAAAAAGAGTATGCGGCAGAATTTTTAAAATTTTTATATCAGAGCATTTTTCAAAACATAAATTTGACACGCTATATGTATAAATTAACCAGATCTCACTAACTTTGTGTATGCCGTAAAGCTACTGCAATCAATGAAGAGAAGTAACGTTCCAAAAGGACCTCAACTAACTGGCCTTTTTTATTATTCTCTATTCACGATCGGAGTGAGTGTGGGCTCATGTTATTCAGCTTTTCCCTAGGTCATTCTCCTTCTAACTAGTAGAGAAATACCCAAAGCTATAATTTGTAATTTGTGAATGATAGCACTCTTGGGAGTTTCAGAGTCTCACTCTAGATTTCTCAACTGATCTAAAAAATAAAGAGACTTACTCCTTTTGTTTTATAGAGGTTGGGCCTAGGAGTTAGTCCTTATCAAATAAGGCCTCGAAATTCGAATTAGAATCAAATCAAAATCAATATCTGATAAAACCCGTGTGAAAACATGTGATCCTTTTATCGCCCGATCGTTAGGCCAAACTAGCAGATCGGTTTGCCAAACCACTGCAATCGACAAGCCGAACTTAAAGATCGACCTACAGAACCTCCGATAAAAGATCCTTATGAATCCTTATTTCTCACCCGAGATTCTTAGGATAGAGCCTCAGTTTTAATTCAAATAACCCAATAGAAAAGTTATCTGATTATAACAGTCATATCTAGATAATCTTTAAGAAAATAAATATTCTTAATAATTCAACAAGTTTATCTTATATTAATTCAAAATTAATCCAGCCAATAAATAGACATGAATTATCTTATCCTGATAATTCAACAAGTTTATCTTGAATTAATTTTATCATAAAATTAATTCAACTGATAAACAAATATGAATTATCTAATTCTATCGAATTTTGGCCAATTTGATAAATCTGACATAATTCACCAATTATTGAAAAATCAAGCCGTATCGTTACAAGATTTTTGTGGGTTAACAAAGGAGACCAAATGGACCTATATAGTTCAAGCTCCTAATAATTATGAAACCCAATATCCCAAATATATATTTCATAATTATCAACTCCAACACTGCTTGACTAAAAGCTTAGAGCTGTATTCTTGAATTATATAAAATTACGAAGCCCATGTAGGTAAGTGTTTATGACATATCATAATGTATTGTATCCCTATAGGATTGTCCATAATCCACTTAAGGACAAGTTCTATCTTATCTTCTTGATTATTTTTATCTTACGTTCCATTATCTCACCATCGGAAAACTTACCATCTAAAGACAGTATACCATTTGTTACGCCTATGTATCCAAATGGTTGAGCGCTCATGTTTTCCAATTATAGGATGACGCATATAAGAGGATATCACTACTATTAAAGAGGAGCTATAGATTCCATTTTTATGAAAAAAAGGTCCATACTATTAAGAGTCATGCCTCCAATGTACCGACATGCATACCACTATTAAAATATGGATGTCACCCTTTGGCATATCAAAAGACATAAGTCAAAACAATAGGTCTACTATTCATCTAAAGATTAAAATACGATACAATGATTGTCTAAAGTGAATCGATTTACTGAGACAAAATTATTAATCCAAGTCAATTCACTTTATGTCCTAATCTAACACATCGTCACCTATGACAATATGCCAATGTTTCTATTCACAGAGTCCACCTCTGATGGTCAAGACAAACCATCTCCCGTTAGGGATATAGACAACATAACAATCTTTGCATGAATAAAGTGCCTAACTTTATTCCCTCAATTGTGAATCTTATGATTTAGACTATCACCTTAAGAATCGTGTCTTTCACGTAATCTGTCCATCATATGCTCAATTCTTAAAGGTTTAGACTAACAGTCTTAGACTTTTGTTTGCTTAATATACATTCAACAAATATGAATGTAAAGAGGACAATATTTAATATATAAATAATAAATAAATTCTTTATTGATGAAACTGTCTTCAAAAACATATTATATTTTTACTCCTTAGGTCATACACGTCTAACAATTCAGACATCACCCCCCTTAAAGACCACTCCTACAACCTAACTCATTCAGACTTACTTATTTCTATCTCTCTCTCTTTCTCAAAAATATCTCTCTCTTCCTCTCTATATTTCAAAACCCTAATCAACTCTTCCTGAATTCAGAAAACTCAAAAAAGCCCCACCAGCATGGCCAAACCACTTTAAGACCTCAAGCTTCATTTTTGACCAAGATTTCTAAAATTTTCAAAAGGGATTTAAGGTAGGTTTTTCATAAAACGATTCTAGATTTTTAGTTTGTATTTAGCATGAAATTAATCTTTGATTTTTGTTTCTTAATTTCTTTCAAATTTCTAATTATGAACATGTGCAAGTTTTGAATGTTGATGAACAAAAATATAAGCTTTATGTTAAAACAAAGAATAAACTTTTATTTTTTGTTCAATGTTATAATTAAAAACATGTTCTAAGTATTTAGACTCAATTTCTATGGTTGCATGTTAGGTGTATGTAAGACTTAAAGCTTAGGAAATTTGATTTAAGCATTTTTTGGTTTCCATTTTACATAAACTCAAAATTTGTTATTTTGGATTGTGATTTGGATATGGAAATTAAAGAGAGTTTTTTATTTACATCTTAACATGTTTAATAAAGTGTTTTGGGCAAGTTTCATGCATTAAAAATTGATTTGGAGTGGAAGAAACACTACAAGAAATTACTGATTACACGACCTTTATTTCACGATTGTTTCTTAAAAACCGTCGTGGTAAGGTCAAAAAAGCACGGCAAGTTACGCCTGCGAAAACGAAGACCGTCACGGGAGGAGGCAAAGATACCACGACGGTTTTCTTGAAAAACTATTGTGGAATAGAGAGATACCACGACGGTTTCTTGAGAAACCATCGTTGTATCTCTCTATTGCATGATGATTTTTCAAAAAAACCGTCGTGGTATCTCTCTTATTCCATGACAGTTTTTTGAGAAAACCGTCGTGGTAGCACACTTAAAACCCCCTTTCCAACCTCGACATTCAGACACATTTTAGAAACATACTTCAGAAATACAAACACAGACCCGTCCGAATCAGCCGCCGCCGTCTCTCTCCGCCTCCACACTCCTTAATCTCAACCCAAATTGTAAGTTTTTGTAGAAATTGATAAATAGTTGTTGATTGTGATGTATAATTAATCCAAAATTGATAAATAGTTGTTGATTTTGTTGTTTATTTTGTGAAGTTTGTATTGTGGATCATGGGTATGATTTCTTTGTTTTATAATGAGTATGTGTAACTTGTTTTATGATGGGTGATGTCTTTTTAATGATTAATTAATATATGTAGGTGGGTATATATATAAATTGTGAAATTAATTTTAATTGAATATTTGCTATTTATTATTTTGATTTAGGAATTGGAAAATGGATAGGAAATGGATGTGGGATTTTCGATTGTCTAGAGAGCATGTGAATGGTGTGGAAGAGTTCTTGGATTTTACCAAAAGTCATGCAAATGGTGATAAAATTCAATGTCCTTGTGTTCAATGTGGAAACCATAGATTGCATCCAATTACAATTGTTAGAGGACATTTATTTCAAAGTGGAATCATAAGTAGTTATCAAACGTGGCATTTTCATGACGAGTCTAATTTCAATCCAACTTTACTAAGTAAAGAAAAGCAAGTTATTATGGAGGATAATATGGAGGATAAAGACAATATGGTTGACATGGTCAATGATTTAGAAGAACACTTTGTGCACCATCTGGATGTATTTGAGACAATGATGAATGATGCAAAGACACTAGTGTATGAGGGGTGTACCAATTTCACTAAATTGTCTGCTTTAGTTGGATTATGGAATTTGAAAGCGTCGAGTGGTTGGTTGAATTCTAGTTTCACAAAGTTGTTGGAATTTTACGAAGACTTCTACCAGAGGGTAATAAATTGCCAACTAGTATGTATGAGGCTAAGAAGACTTTGAGCACTTTGGGACTAGATTATGAGAAAATTCATGCATGTGAAAATGATTGTGTTTTCTATAGGCATGAGTATGAGGACGAGAATTATTGTCCAGTTTGTCAACAAGCAAGGTGGAAGAAAGGAAAGGAGCCAAAAGACGGCAAGAATAGAGTGCCAAAGAAAGTGTTATGGTACATTCCATCGGTACCACATTTGAGGCGTTTATTTCGAAACCCAGAACATGCCAAGAATTTGTCATGGCATCATGACAAACGGGTGGATGATGGTATGCTTAGACACCTGAAGGATTCACCACAATGGAAGACTTTTGAAGCCGATCATCCCAACTTTAATGTGGATCCAAGAAACATACATTTCGCTTTGTCGACGGATGGAATGAACCCACACGGTAACATGAGTAGTAGGCATAGCACTTGGCCGGTAATACTTGTTAACTATAATCTCTCTCTAAAGCTGTGCATGAAGCAGAAGTTTTTAATGTTGTCTTTATTGTTATCGGGTCCTCACCAACTAGGCAATGACATTGACGTATTCTTAGGACCGTTAATTGATGATCTAAAAATGTTGTGGGAAAAGGGAATTGAAGTTAGAGATGCTTACCGAAAAGAGACATTCACACTCCGTGCGATGTTGATATGGACAATTAACGACTTCCCTGCATATGGCAATTTATCTGGTTATTCGGTGAAGAGTTCTATTGGTTGTCCTATTTGTATGATGGAAACGTCTCACAAACGGTTGAAAAATGGAAAGAAAACTATTTTTCTTGGTCATAGAAGATGGTTGCCAAGAGATCATCGCTACTGCAGACAAAAGAAAGCCTTTGATGGCAACAGCAAAGAAAGAAACCCTCTGCGCCTTTTGATAGGAGAACAAATATTTGAAATGGTACAAGATATAAAAGTCATATTCGGTAAGAGAAAGCGAGGTAAGGAGGAGATGCAAAATGATGGACCATTGAAAAAAAGATCAATCTTCTTTGAACTTCCCTATTGGAAGACACTTTTTGTTCGTCATTGCTTGGATTTTATGCATATTGAGAAAAACGTTTATGAATCTGTAGTCGGCACATTGCTTGACATTCCAGGCAAGACTAGGGATGGTGAAAAGCTCGGTTGGATCTCATGGAAATGGTGATTAGGCCTAATTTGTTTCTCGAGAGAAGAGGGAACCAGACTTACTTACCTTCGGCAAAGCACACGTTATCCAGAGCGAAAAAAAGAAAGCTCTGTGAATGGCTTGCTTCATTAAAAGTGCCGAACGGGTATTCTTCAAACTTCAAAAAGTTGGTGTCGATGAAGGATTTGAAACTTATTGGCATGAAAATACACGATTGTCATGTGTTGATGCAGCAATTACTATCACTTGCTTTGCGGGGAATTCTAACAAAGGATGTGAGATTTGCAATTTCTAAGTTGTGCTCGTTCTTCAATTCAATAAGCACGGAGGTAATTGATCCACTTGTGCTAGATTCACTGCAATCGGAGTTGGTGCAAACCTTATGCATGCTTGAAAAGTATTTTCCACCGGCATTTTTTGACATCATGATTCATTTAACGATGCACTTAGTACGTGAAGTTAAGTTATGCAGACCGGTATATTTGAGATAGATGTACCCATTTGAAATATATATGAAGGTTTTGAATGGCTATGTGAAGAATCTAAATAGGCTGGAGGGATGTATTATAGAAAGTTACATAGTTGAGGAATCAGTTGAATTTTGCTCCGAGTACCTATCTAATGTGGACACAATTGGGGTGCCAAAGACTATAAACATTGAGGCTAGGGGACTATCTACTGGCAATCTTTCATCAGTAAGTCGAGAAGAGTGGGAACAAGCTTGTCTTTATGTCTTGCACAATGCTAATGAAGTGGAGCCTTTCATTGACGTGCACATGAATGAATTAAAAAAAAATTCCCAAAAAGAGCAAGAAATGAGAAGTGGTTGCAAGATGAACACAACAGAACTTTCGTTGTGGATTAGAGCACACATCTATGGCAAATGGTCCACATCACAAGATGGAGGCATGTCACAGGAGTTGAAGAACCTAGCTAGAGGTCCGTCATCGGTAGTTACAAGGTACACGTCATATTCCATAAATGGTTACACTTTCTGTACTCGCGAAAGGGATGAAAAGCATCCGGTGCAAAATAGCGGTGTGACTCTCCATGCAGAGGCTATGCATATTGCCTCCGCCAA
>CAMOHE010000330.1:0-10656 GCA_946598075.1 Artocarpus hirsutus
CTATCAACAAAACGGATATAGTAGTTGTAGATTTACTCACGAAGTAATATTTTATTTACCTTGTAAAACAATAAATTATATTCAAATATCAAATTATCATATAATTGGAGTTAGATAAACTCATAATCGCCCCCATGAAAGCCCTTTAATCTTCATTGCCCGCCCCCATCCCTGACTCTGTCTCTCAATGTCGTGTTCGCCAAAGCTGTTGTGCCTTCGAGATCCACAGTCCCACCATTGGATACTGTTAGGGTTTTTGACTTTACACATTATTTTTGTATTGCCTTCTTGGGATCAAAAGGATTTGAATTTTGAATTAATTTTCTGCAAGTTTTGTTATTTGTTACCGGGCAGTTTAAATTGAAGTTTAAAATCAGTTTTAATCCCCATTTTTGGTGGCTTTATGGATAAAGATATCTGCTTCAAGATTCTAGATTATGTGGTTTTCAACTTCAAATTAATTATCTGGATTATGCATACAAAATATTGTTTGTTGTGTCCCTTAGGTCCTATCAGATACATGTAACTCATGCCCTATTGAAGAGAAAAGAAAATGTATTCCTTATAATAGATGCACCTCGAAGACAAAAGAAATAATAGTAAAAGGCAAAATTTTAGTGTCTCGTTGTCATGGGTGTCACATGATAAGCAATCAATTACGATTAAGCAGATCTTTATGTTTATCGGTCAATTTTGATTGGTTGATTTACGATCGACAGCGGTCGGTTTTGAGAAATACAAACCGATCTATTATAAGAAAGGTTTGGTCAATTTTCGACCAATAATAGTTGGTTTGTAGTAATCGATTTGGCAGTCAGTTTTGAAACATAGTAACCAGCCATGCTACATATAGTACTCCCATAAGTAACCTACTTGATTCTACTTGTTTTGTTTTTTTTGTTCCCCCCAATATAATGGTATTAGATGACTTAAAAATTGAACATTTTGAGAGAAATCATGTATTAATTAAACTATAAAAACTAAGAAAACTAGCAAGAAAACTTATCATTCAATAATAAAGTCCAAAGTTTTAAATTTTAAACATGAAATGGTGTTTAATGTGCGACATATTATTATATTCTATATTTATATTTTTTTTAAAGAAAAAATAGAGTGTTTGGAACGTAGTTGGAACTTTAAAGTTGAAACTAAAACATTGTATCATATAATAGTTTTATATTGTAGCATATGAAAATTTTACATTATAACAGTTAGAATTAATAAGTTAAACTAGGTAGTCAAACACAGTCTATTTAGCTGGTGAGTTTGCTTTCCAAACCGACTAAAAAATCTATTTCCATAACCAAACCGCTTACTTTATGAGCAGTCGATTTTCTAACCAAATCTGTCGGTTTTGATATCAAAACTTTTTTCTTTTTCATTTTAATAGTTTTTCTTTTGTATAGCCTTACAGTCCACAACGTTAGAACCCAGGCTACTCACAAATAGCGAAACCAATGTGAGTCTCCAACTAAATGGCTGAATCCTATTTTTCCTCCTTAAATACAACTCCAAACCAAACTAAATGTCAACCATCAATATTAAATCCACATCGGGATCACTCCTATTATCAATCGAAGCCATCAAAACGGAATGCTTTTTCATTCCCCAATTGCGAAACTAATGCTTCGTTTGGCAAGAAGAAAAAAAAAAAAAAAGAAAATTATAAAAAAAATTACATAAAAAAAGATTTTAATTTACTTTTTATTTATTTGAAATACGAAAGTGAAAAAAAAATAATTTTATTTTCTCTTATTTGATATTACAAAAAAAAAAAAAAACCAAAAAAATAAAAAAACTACTATTAATATATTATTATTTTATTCAAATATTATTTAATTATTTCTTTAATTTGCTCATAAATTTCTTTTAAAATTTTGATCGAAAATGATATATGGGTAGTTTTACTTTCTTTATATTGTTGTTAAATTTTTCTATTACAAAATATACCCATATTTAAAAAAATCGATTTTAATGAGGCCTATATACTATTTCTTTTATCAACTTTTTCTCTAATTTTTTTTTTAACCAAATAACTTATTATATTAATTTTTATCTCAAAATTCTTTCAATATTTTCTTTTTCTCCCTTTTTCACCCATACCAATCACAGCATAAAACGCACGAACTAGCTCTCTCGCACTTGACCTCCTCACGTCTCTCTCTGACCCAAGTCGAAGTTGGCCACAAACAAACCCTCTCTTTCTTCTTCTTCTTCTTCCTTTAAAAACCCCAAACATAGAAAGAGAAATATCATATATACACACACACACACACACGCACACACGTATATAGATAGTGAGAAGGAGAAAGAAAGGTGTTGAATTGAATTGAGATGGATTCGGATCAGGGGAAGCTATTCATTGGCGGAATTTCTTGGGAGACGAACGAAGAGAAGCTCAGGGAGTACTTCGAGAACTATGGCGAGGTTTTGCAGACCGTGGTTATGAGGGACAAGTTCACAGGTCGGCCCAGGGGGTTCGGCTTCGTTGTCTTCTCAGATCCCTCCGTTCTCGATAGGGTTCTTCAGGACAATCACTCCATTGATGGTCGATCGGTCAGAAAATTCTCCAATTTCGCCATCTCTTTGATGGTTTGATTCAATTGTTGTCAGTGTTTTGTAATCCAATTTTGTTGACATTGAATGAAATTCAGGGACTTTGTTCTTGATTGCCGGTTTTCTAGGGATTTCTCCGTGGATTCAGGGCCTTGTTTGTCGTCGTTCAAAAAGAGAAAAAATGAAATGAAATACAGTCAAGAAATATTTGGTTAATTATATCTCCGTAATTAGTGTCAACCCAGACAAGGCCTTAGTGTTCTGTTCGGAAGTAATTGATCATTAATAGCATTGTGTTATTGGGTGGCTGTCCGGACTCTGTACGAGGTTATTTATTTTGTAATTCTTGTCATTATTGGGTTTTTCTGGCCCTGCCACTTTTTGTTCCTTTTTGTGGCGGACCTTGGTTTCTTACTAATTATTCCTCATTTATTTATTTATTTATTTTATTGAGCTTACAATTGCTTAAATATGCTTTCTTTCCATGACTTTTTCCTAACTGGTCTAGTTGTGAGTTTATGTTTCAGGTTGAGGCTAAAAGGGCCTTCTCAAGAGAGGAGCAGCAAACCTCTGCGCGAGCTGGAAATCCTAACCCTTTGAGAAATTCTGGAAATGGTGGGAATGTCAGGACCAAGAAGATTTTCGTTGGAGGGTTGCCTCCCACTTTAACCGAAGAAGGTTTTCGGGAGTACTTTGAAGCTTATGGGAATGTAACTGATGTAGTAGTCATGTATGACCAAAATACAGGACGGCCTCGTGGGTTTGGATTTATTTCCTTTGATGCAGAAGATGCCGTTGATAGGGTTTTGCACAAGACTTTTCATGATTTAAATGGTAAGCAAGTGGAAGTCAAGCGGGCACTTCCTAAAGACGCCAATCCTGGTGGAGGTAGCCGCACCGCAGGTGGAGGGGGTTATCAAGGATATGGGGCATCTGGTGGCAACCAAAGTACTTATGATGGGCGAATGGACTCCAACAGGTTCATGCAGCCTCAGAATACTGGTGCTGGCTTTACACCTTATGGTTCTTCCGGGTATGGTGCACCTGGATATGGCTATGGTCCTTCAAGTGACGGAATGGGTTATGGGAGCTATGGCAGTTATGCTGGCGCTAATACTGGCTACAGTGGCCCGGCTGGTGCTGCCTATGGGAATCCTAATGCTCCTAATGCTGGTTATCCGGTTGGTCCACCAGGTGGCCGAAATTCATGGAGCACACAGGCCCCAGCGGGATATGGTACCATGGGCTATGGGAATACTGCTCCATGGGGTGTTACAGGCAGTGTTGTTGGGGCAGGCAGTGGGGTCCCCGATTCTACTCCTCTTGGTCAATCTTCAAGTGCTGCTGGGTATGGAACTCAAGGTTATGGTTATGGTGGGTATGGTGGTGGTGATGGATCCTATGGGAATTCAGCTGGATATGGTGCTGCTGGGGGCCGTTCTGGTGGTACACCAAACAGTGTTGGTCCAGGTGCTGGTGAACTACAAGGAAGTGGCAGTGCCTACTTAGGAAGTGGCTATGGTGATGCAAATGGCAATGCTGGATATGGAAATGCAGCGTGGAGGTCTGATCCGTCACTAGCTTCGGGAAATTATGGTGCTCCCCAAACAAATGGTGGGCAAGTTAATTATGGCGGTGCTGGGTATGGTAGTGTTCAGGGCCGACAAGCGCAACAACAGTAATTTTACTAGTTGGAAGTTGAATTGAACCTTCAACTTTATTTGATGGATTGGCGGAATGAGGTCACAATCGTTTCTCATTGCCAGCGGCTGCAGCCTCAATTTGGACATCGATACTCTTGGGACTGGTTGGATTGCTTGAATCCCAGTAGTTTGCAGTATCTATCTTGCTATTATATATAATAAATAATAGTTTTAGGGCACTGCAGATGCTCCTCTTATTTAGTATTTTCTGATGAGTGTAGTTTTAATTTGGCGTGCTTATAATTGTCTATTTGCTGTTATTTTCCTTCTTGGTCGTAGTGTCTAAGCTAAAGAGCTTATATAACCTTGTTTTGCTTTGTTACGTGAGTATTCTATTAATAACATCTTGCTTCTAATTATTTTTCAGTTCATAATAAATTGGCAAGTTATGTCGTTTCTTATGAAAAAGGAGTAATTTTTTAGTTTTTAAAGAGGACAAGATGATGTATCAATTTAGTAGTTCGGTTGTTATGCATGATTTCACATCACAAGTAGGAAAGCGGGGATCTAGGAGGGTTTTTACTGATAGCAATGGAGCTATGGGAAGATCACTTCCTATAAGTAGCGGTAGTGCCTAGTGGTAATGGTAGTTGACACTTTGTCGATGGCATAATCATTTTCCCCCTGTATTTGCCCTTGTGTTGTACAGGAGGAGAGGTGCGCAAGTTATGAAGTGAAGTGTCCACTCATGGCTGAACACGAGCTTCATGGTGGGTGCATCTTCACTTGGGGGGTGTTCAGCATGGTTTGGAAGTTGAGGAGTTTGTTCAGTTGAAATTATGCTTTTTCCTGAGACGAATTCTCCAGCCAGACCAACGTTGTGAAAACTTTGCAGATTCCTCGGCGTTCCAAGTCACTAATTTTGCAATTTTTGAGGTTGCCTATGGAATTTGTGAGGTGACACAGCCCACGGTATGTTGACTAGTAAAGCAGTAAAAGTACTGGTCCACTTTTGGATTTGAATGTATAAAGGCTGTGTTTCAATTGCTAGGAATGTCGCCCCATATAATTCCTAATGTGTAGATTACAAAAAAGGTGTTGAAAACAGTTTTCATAAATTTCAGAATGAAGTAGTAGATCTTCTGATTTGCTCTATTGCTATTTGTGTTTTAGGAAATTAATTCAACTGCATTTTCTTAGAAGTAAATTCTATACTGCTATTTATACTAGCAGAATCGTGGCAGTACTCTATGGTATCACCAGCCTTAAGTTAGCTAGATTTTCTTGTGTGGTAAGACTTAAACTGAATCTTTGGGCGTTAGATGAAATCAAGACATCACTATAGGAGTCTTTTTTCCCTTCATATCTGATGTTGCAGATAATTTTCACTCTCTTTTATGATTAGTTGGTGGTGCTTTTTGCACCAAGTGGGGTGAGATTAACAACCTGAGGAACAAAAACGATTCCTTTTTAATTTGATTTTTTATTGTTGATTTCTGTCCATTGGTTGACAAACAAAAAGAATAATGCTAGGCTTTTTGCAACATGATTCTTGTTTGTTGAATTAACATATTTTCGTCACCACCCGTGTCCTTACCTTCATATTTAAAGTTAAAATCTTGCATTGCACTTGGCAGCATTGAATGATTGATTTTACTTTAGTCAAATGCCAATCTCATTTTTCTTGCTTCCTGCTTGAAATTAGAGAATTTTCTTCTCTCTCTAAAGCAGTTTTCAGAAAATCATTGGGGCTTTTTGTTGTTCTTCTTTTCTGTTTTCGTTTGGTGTTAAATGTTGATTCCATTTCTCCCTAATCTTACACAAATAGGGGGAAAAGAAAGTACCATAGAAGGCATAACTTTTCAAAGGATTTATATGACTGATTTACGCCAAACAATGTGGTTCAATTCCTCTTACAAGGAATGAAAGGTCATCATGGAGAATGAAAAAGAGGAAAATGGAACAAAAGAAAAATGTATTTGTCAACAAGCAGAAGGAAAGCCTTTGTATGGATTGCGAAATGCAGCAACATTGCCTGGACGTGAAAACACAATCTGCATTTTTCACAGGTGCGAAGTGATTAGTTGAAGCTTATGAAAAACATTTTCTTTAGCAAGAATACTGTATTTAAGAAAAATTAAATTGTCCTGGAAAATTTTTGTACCTGGTAATTTCCGAGGGTATGTGACTTGAAACCGGCTGCACAATAATCAAAATAATACTCCCAAGCTCTAATGAATTTTTCATTGAATCCAAGAGCAAGAATTTCACTGAAAAACACAAGATTTATGCCCCAATATCAAAACCTTAATTGATCAAAGCAGCTAAAAACGTGCTTCTACATTTAGATTATGTTAAAGCTCGCGAAGAGAGAGAGAGAGAAAAAAAAGATGATTTTACAACCTTTGCATCTCCAAGAAATTTTTCCTCCAACACCCGAGCGTTTGGTGGTAATGAATTCCAATGTTTTCAATGTGTTCCACACTGCAGTTCCATCAAGTTTGTGCAAACAAAGAAAATAAGTGAAAAAGAAAAAGTGAAAATCAACAAATCCATTCTTTAAACAAAAAAAAAAAACCGCACCAAAGCCTGGATGCAGCAGCCATGGCAGATGTTACTCTACTTAATGAAGGTAGACATCCACCAGGAAAAATGTACTCCTTGATAAAATCTGAACTTCGTCTGTATTCGTCATATCGTTCATTGGGGATCGATATGAACTAACAGAAATTAAAAAATAAGTAGCCATCTTTAACCGTCAGAAGTGTAATACAGATGTTGCCATTTTGAGCAGAAGTGTAACAAAGAAGAAACATGCATTTTTTTGATCTAATTGTTACCTGTAAAACAAGAAGGCCATGTTCTGCTAGCGCAGATTCACAGCTGCCAAAGAAGTGTTCCATGAATTCATGGCCAACAGCTTCTAACATCTCACTGAAAAACAAAAAAATGCAACAATGAATCATGTAATTACTAGGAAATTGTTACTGTTTGGATGTAAATTTTATAGGTAAGGTGCCTTTACCAAGATATGATTCTGTCACATTTATATCCAGCCGGCAATTGGCGATAGTCACAGAGAAGAAATCTGATGTTGTCCTGATAGCAAAATTGATCAAAAGTTAACTAACATGAACAGAACTTATGAATGTACATATATGTATATATAGATGTATACATATGCTGTTGTATTGAAGTTTTGTTTTGTTTTTGTGTTTTTGTATTTTTGTTTTTGGTTTTCATAATTTTCTTCTAATTGAAGAATTTGGCACCTGAAGGCCAGCATCTTTCACTCTCTTCTGTGCTAATTTCAGTTGCCCCCCTGAAAGAGTGATGCCGGTGTATTTGCATCCGGTTCACCTGACGAGTTCAATGGCTAAGCTTCCCCATCCACATCCAATATGAAGAACTTCATGATTCTTTTCAACTCTGGCCTGGACTACAATGAAGGATAGAATGAAAAGGCATGTTTTGAGAAGGCAGGGATTGAAAATTCGACAAGAATTTGCAGAAAAAGGTGCCTACTTTCTCAATCAGAATAGAAATTTTTCTCATTTGGGCAACCTTCAAGTCCTCATCTTCTGCCTGTGGAATGATTCAACATGAGAAACAAAGGTTAGCCTTCTAAGCCATGCCTCTCTCTCTATTTTTTTTTTTTTTTTTGAGGAGATGCCTCCCCCTTTAGATGAAATGTTCAAATAAATAATTCGAGTTATGTAGTTCTGACCTTGAATATAGCAGAGGAGTATGTCATTGTTTCGTCCAAGAACAGGGCAAAGAGTTCATTACTCTACAAACACAGAAAAAAAAAGAAGAAGTAAAGTTTTCTGTTATGTTCCTCTTTTTGCATGAATTACTTCTTTATTTGTTGTATTTTTAGTTTTTTTTTTTTTTTTTTCAATATTGGTGCATCTCTAAACTTAAGATTTTTGGCAACTTAGACTCTAAACTTTATTCTAGCAAACGGGACCTTAAATTTTAAAATTCGTTGTAATTGTGGTCGAATAGCTAACAAAAGTCAATTTATAGATGGGATGCCCCATGATTTTTGAGTAAAATACATCCGAAATTTTTTGTTGGTTGCCAAATTTGAAAGTTTCAAGTCTAGCTTACAAAAAAAAAAAAAGTTCAGAGTTTAGGTGCACCAGTGCAAATTACGCTATAATTTCTACACTTCATTCCTCATTAGATGGTTTCATGTTAGCCAATTCTCTACATTTCTTTTCAAATATGTCTATACTCCATAGGCGTAACATAATGTGGAACCTTTCTCAACTTTTTTCAAAGACATGAATAACATCTGTAACTTAAGCCACCTAAACTTTATCTCAGGATAGAATAACAAGGGGTCATAGGTTGTATTTCTCATACTCTTGAGACTCTCTGAAAAGAAAATAGTGTAGGAGTTCAAAATATTGTACTAGATCGTAATGTCGAGAAATGTTCCTGCGAGCCTGCGTAAGAGTATTTTGCCTTGAGACATGCTGAAAGAAATATTTTGCTGAGGCTATACTAGCTGTCATTAACATTGGAGTCCACCATCCCCTCAAACTATAACAAAAAGGAGAGTCTTCAGTTAATGAATTCTGTTGAAACATGAACAATAATAAACTGTAAACGCAACAAATAATAATCCGGTCAAATCTCTGTACCTTTTCTTGTTTGATTTTGGGACTGAAGGGTTTGAATCTCTGCTGGCAATGAGAACCTGGAAAATGAATTAGAAAGAAGTATTTTGTAGAAGTACATATATCAGAAAAAGATTGCCTTTTATGGAACTTTATTTCAAATTCTCACCAGAAAGAGATTAAGAAGACCTTCATCTTTATCAACAAAAGTGAAATCTCCGTTGATATATGCATCAGCAAGGCCTAAATCAGCTTGTGTTGTCACCTGAGAGAATAAAGTTTTACAACTGTTAATAAAAGTAAAAAAATTTCATGCATTTATAGTAAAAGGATGATTTGTTATCTTTGCACCTTCCAGTAAAACTGTAGACTGTGAACTCTGATAATAGTTTTATAGGGGCATTTTTTTGTGCTTCCCTCAAAAGTGAACATTGTGCCTCCTTCCTCCAATAAATTATTGCAGCACATAATGTCATATATCCATAATTTCCGAAAAACTTAAAAGTTGATTCTAAAAATGGTTAGTGTAATTAAACAAAATGGCAGGAATGCAAAATATTCGGTCTGTTATGCACGTTAAACATCCTGCAGAAATGAAATTTTGAAGAAATCTAGTAGCGAAAAGGCGTGCTCCTGTTTCTATCAGTGAAGGTACCATGTGTTTTGGATTGCTAAGGAGGTCACAACTTTTTCCAATCATGCCATATGCAGCTTCCATGCCAGCCTGTTAAATGGAAGTCTTACTTTTCTTAACTTTCACCAAATTGAAAAATTTTTCGAGAGATGTTTGGAATGACATATGTTTGGATTCTGCATACTACACCCAAAGACTTAAGCTATAAAGCTTATATTATTCATCAACATCTACCTTTAATCCATCCTCGTGGAATCCATAACCTGAAAGAAATAAAGCATAGATACTCAAATAGTAAACATGAAACCAATACGATCTGGTTAAAAATGGGAAAGTGCAAAAAGTACAAATTTTGTCATGTTTATCCCATATTCCCATAACCCTTTTAAGCGTTGAGGGATGATATCTTAATTACTGATCGCCAAATAAAGGGAAAAAAATCGGTGGAAGCGTGCAAGCCTTTGTACTTGTTTCATGATTTTGAAGTATCTTAGTTTCTTACGAGCAATAAAGCTTACCCTGGTATGCTCCACAAAACCAAATTCCTCTCTTGCCTTGAATGTTATGAAGCTCGAGCCACGCTTTTGATGCAGCAACAGACGGGACTGGATGGCCAGTTGTCCACTTAAGCAAGGTACGCTTTGGTCGACTTTCTGGATTGAGAGTCACAAGAAATGGGAGACCTGTTTCCCCAAGGTTCTGCATACTCGAGATTTACATCTCTACTTAGAACAGCATAACTACAACAAAGGAAAATCATTCCTGGGACAACCAAATTTCTTCCAAGTACATGAAATATCTCATCAGTATCTAATTTGGTGACTGATTGATGATATCGATTGCACAATGAGCCAGCATATTCAAAGTTGTCATAGTTTCATGATGGATCATATAACTAAAATATAAGTTGTTGAAGGTAAAAAGGTTGGGACAAAACAGTCGGCTCAAGTTTACAGAACATACAGAATTTTGATTCGTGAGCACTCATGATGTTCATGATAAAATTTTTTCGCAATGTATATCATTATGAAATCTTTGGTTTTGGTGTGTACTACTCACCTGAAGAACATTGAGCCAGTATGTCAAACATACTTTGTTATCTGTACTTCCGAGAAAATTCCATGCACTCCATGCTGCTGGGTTTTGTGGCATTAAAGTTTTGTCACGATGAAGGAAAATATCGCTGCCAGTAGAG
>CAMOHE010000338.1:0-20049 GCA_946598075.1 Artocarpus hirsutus
TATTTATTATTTTTATAATTGTTTTTTTTTTTTTTTTGCAGCATTCTATCTCAATATTGTCTTTTTAAACTCCCATTTCTTCTAAATGTATATATTTTTATACACCACTATTTAACCTATGAGGTTATAACATCATCACTAGGGTCGGCAATACAGGTTACGACACGACGACATGACACAAATTCGACACATTTTTTATGGGTTAGTGTCGAAAAATTTGACCACTGGTTATTTTAGTATCGACCCAAAACTGACCTGTCAAAAAACGAGTCGTGTTTGAGTCAACCCGTCTAATACTAAAATGACCTGTTTTGACCCTTATTTAATTAATTAACTTTAAAAAAATTAATATTATTTTATATATAATATAAGCCCTTAAAAGATCAAACCCTACCTCTCTTATCACTCATCTTCTTGTTGAAGTGGTTTGAAACTCTTCTAATTTTATTTTTTTTTTAATATTATATATATTAATATAGACGGGTCATATGCAGGTTGTGGGTCACAATCGGGTTACGGGAAAAAAACGGGTCGCGGGTCATAATTTTTTGACACTGTGCATAAGGAACGGGTTGACACGAGTCGTGTTCGTGTCAACCCGTATCAAAACGGGTCCTGTTAGAGTTGAGAATTCTCAACTTATTCGTGTCACCGATCGGGTTAGTGTCGACCTAATTTTTGTAAAAATTAACTTCAACCCAACACTAATCCGACTCGTCAACCCGTTTTGCCACCCCTATATTCATCACTTGCAAAATAGTAGATTCTAGTCATTAGATACTAGACTGTAGCTTACAGTTTTGTAAATAGTTGATTTTAACCATGAAAAAGTTTTTTTATTTTTTTTTCCTACCAGTAATTGCCACATATGGCGATAAGATCATCTGTGTATTTATTTTTCTCGTTAATTTCCCAAAAGGTCAGCCGACTTTTCTGTTACCCTACCCCTCATGTTCCGCGGCGTTGCATTCAATTTGGTGGTCTTTCCCTTTCACTAATCACTTTTATTTTAACATCATTATCAAAATAATTAGTTATGTGTTTGGAGAAATTATATATTGAAAATGCTATCTATTTTCAATAGCAGTCTTATTGGCATGTCCGGCCAAATTCCTATATAAATTTTAATATATATGTGCTGTAATATTAGTATGTCACTTTCACTTCTTTATCCATATATATAAGAAGTGATCAACAAGTTTGTATGTGTATGTACATATCAAGAAACTCTACTTTTAGGTTTAGGAGGTTTTTACCTTCCGAGTGTATACATCATCAATGGATGCTAGTTAATTCCTTTTTTTCTTTTCTTTTCTGGGGGAAATGGCCGCTATTAATTAATATTTCCGTTAAAGGAAAGGCTAAAACAAGGCAGAATATCGAAGCTTTTGTGGTTAAACTATTTATTTAATGTTAGTTTTATTTCGTATATTCTTGTTCACTTTCTTTCTTTTGCTTATTATCTTGAAAAATGATAGTACATCTCATAAGCTATATACAATAGTTTTATTAATTAAATACGGTATCCATTTCATATTACCTAATTTAATTATTACTGCATTCATTGTAGAAGTAATATGAAATGGATATCATATTTAATTAATAAAGTAACATTCATTGTGGAGAGTTTTATATTATAATTAAATAGTCAAAATTGGGAGAGATTTATAATGTTCATATACAACTTTAAGTACTAATCAATCATAAGTGAATATTCATGTCCATTCAAAAAATAATAATAAGTGGCTATTCATGTGTTATATACTATAGCTTACACATTAGGGTGTTTAATAAATGAGTCTACAATTAAAAAAAGTTTAAATACTATAACATGTAATTATTTTAGAATATTATAGCATACTTTTGTTTTACATTCTAGCATATAAGAGCTTTACACTATAAAGCGGTTGAAACTGATAAGTTTGAACTCATTTGTTAAACTTAAGGTAATGTGTTTAATCAGGCACCATAGCTTGAAAATAACCGACGCTTTCTTGATTCTGGCCGGCGGAAAAAGCAACAACCAATTATATGATAAACTATGTTTTTGTTGACTCCTTTGCATGCGTTGGTTTCTTTAAGCATATCATGAATTTGTTGGAAAGTTTCCTCACCTGGGGGCTGAACCAGACCCCATGTTGGTCCTCACGTCAGACTTAGGAAAATACATGTACATGCACATATATAATATAGTCCAAGTTAAATATATATATATATATATATATATATATTCTATGGTCCTCTTATTTAATTTTTTGCTATTACATTCACCCGATAACAATATTTGCAATCTTCTAATAGCAAAAGAACTCAACCTTTCTGAAGGGGCTATTGCTGTGGAGCTTTTCTGTTAATTTCAAAGCAAAAAGTTCTAAATTGTCAAAACCTTATCAATTTTAATTAGATTGTCATAACTACTTTTTATCAAAATATAATATGTCTGAAAAGAAAGGTTGAAAATATATATATATATATATATATATATATCTTATGCTAAGTAGGGGTTCATAACTATGTCCCTATATATATATTTTTTAGGGTTTCTGTAAAAATAAGTTGTGAGTAAAATGTTAGTTGGATTTGAATCCAACATCATATGATTAAATAATAAAAGAGAATCTACATTGATCTTTTCAAAAAGAACAAAAATGAAAAAGATAATCGATATATATAGACAAAAATGCATGGCCCTCTCTAAGATCATTTGATTGTTGGATGTAATTATTGTTTCAGGGGTAGGGGCTTGTGTACAAATGTTGACGTGGATTACCAATGGATTAGGTTTGCAAATTTTGGACCAATATAAAAAACATTAAAATATTGGCAAAAAAAATAAAAGATAAATTTCTGGGTTTATGAACGATAAAAATGAGGCGATGAATTTTAATAAAGGGACCATGACGTGCCCACCACCAAGAATAGAGAGCTGAAAATTGAGGTCCCTTGTGGCATCTTTTCTTTGGTCTAGTCTAGCACCCAACAACACTACACCAAACGTCTAACCACAACAGATCTATTAAATATTAATTAGCTTTTCCTTCACAAACCAACAGACTTCTTTGTCTTTTTTAGGGGCTAGCTTCTTTTTTTCATTTTTTCTTTCCCTTCTTTTTATCTCTTTCTAATGGTTATATATGCAAGGCTGATGGTCCTGTGGCGGAGAAAATTACACCATTATACTCAAACAGTAAAAATATCAAATCGAAACAAAAAATCAATACAAACACATAGAAGATAAAGATTATATGTGCGTTAACAAATTGTCTACATCCACATAAAAAAAGAGAACAAATTCACTAACTACTTTAAAATTATACACATAACAGTTTATCTCATCTCTCTCCACACGAAAAAAAAAAAAAAGAATTCCTTATACCCTTAATTATCTATCTCTATTTTCATCACCTTTTTTTTTTCATTTTCTCAAATTGAGGCCTTCTTTTTCTGTACTTTTTTAACCTTTCAAAGCCATAGACATAACAACATTTTCATAAAACTCTCAATAAACTCAATGGGACAACTCCTATAATAATAACTTTAATCCAATAAAATAAATTTGAGTCATATACCGAAGAGTTCCATGGACATATATTCAAAATCTTCACCTTCTCATTATATGGAATATCTTTCCATTATATATGTGTGTGTGTGTGTGTGTGCATGTATGTGTATGTATCAGCCTTCTTTCTGATTAAATCTTTTTTGTTCTCCAGCGGCTATGATTTCATGGTTAACTGTTCGAACTTACCCAGTGATTTAGCTTTGACGAAGCACGATTAAGAAGAGCATACCATAAATTCTATTTTCTTTTATCAATTAAAATGGACATTTTTTTGCCTACGACTGCTAAAAGAACATAAGCTCCACACTATACACATACCTTATATATTAATTTAGGGCAAATACAAGAAAATTGAGTGATACAAATTAGATATCAGTATTGAATGTTATTTATAACATAAAACGTAAAACAATAAAAAATTTGATATATATGTGTATATATGTTATTGAATTTTGTGCTCCACTGCCTTCATTCACTTATCATCACTTTTAAATTTTGAATTTGAAAAAAAATAAATTATAACAAATTATGTAAAACTGAAAAGATTGTAATTATTAAGTGAAAACGAACAATAGTTGATACATAACAAATACTAAAATTTGATATATGCTAAGATAGGTAATAGATTTAATATCAATAATTTGAAGAATAATATTATTATATTGGAGAATAATTTGAAGAATAATATTATTATATTGGGCAATGAAAACTTTACGTGAACGTATAATTTTGACATTAAAAGCTTTGGTATTTCATTTAGCATGCTTCTGAATAGGGTTGTTAAAAAATAGAAAATTGAGCAAAATTGACTGCCAAATTGATTGAAAAAATAAAAAAAAATTTGGTTTCAATAGCAAAACCGATCGAATTGGTCAGAAAACCAACCATCCTCAAAGTGAACGTTTTGGTTTTTAGAAAAGATTTTTCTGTTGACTGGGAAACCGAACCGACCGACCAATTTTTTCTTATAAGAAATAAAAATATAAATTAGAATAATATATCATATATTAAACACAATGTCATGTTTGAACTTTAAAACTTTGTACAAATGATGAATTTTCTTGCTAATTCACTTCGTTTTTATTGTTTATCTGATCATTATTGTTCTTAAAATGTTGGGTTTTTTAAATCATCTAACACATTATATCGTAGGAGAAAAAAGCGAAACCAAGTAGGTTATTGATGGATCTATTGTAACCGAGCTAATTATTATTATCTAAAACCAACCACCATAAACCGACTATCATCGGTCGAAACCTAATCGAACCACTTATAGTAGGTCAGCGCTTGGTTTGCATTTCTCAAAACGGACCAACCAAAAATCAACTAAAACTAACCGATAAACACCACTATTTCCAAGACCCCTCTCGATCTTGCTTTGATCATCTTATAAAAGGGGGTGCAAAATACAAAATATGATTTCAGGAGGGGAGAAATACGATTTCAGAGGGACGGAACACAAGTTATAAAATATCATATATAACATTAAGAAAAACAAAAGTTTAAGAGAGACGGCCACCCACCTTCATCCGTGAGTGGCTTGTCCTATTCATAACTGAAGGCCAGCAAGAACTCACCTAGAAGGCAACGCCTTCCTTTTTTTTTATTTCTTTTATTGTCCCCTTTTCAGTTAGGGACTTTGTGTATCCCTTAGACCTAACTAAATTTGCCAACGTTGCTATCGTTATGTATTTTCTCAAAATCAAGTAAATTAAGTGGTATTCTATTTTTTAACTATCATTATAATATTCTAGTACTTATTATTATTTTTTAATTTATACTTCTCCTTATTATAAGGGCCAAAATATTGTTAGATAATACTTGTATCCCTAATCCTAGTTTAAAATATTTATTATTAATTATGTTTTTATACTCTTTAAAAGTGATATATTTTAAACTTTTTAATAAAGTGAGAAGATTAAAAACAATGCCATAGAAATAATATTTCTTAAATTGACCCCAAAATCGAGTAAATCCTTTCTGTAATTGCACATTAAGACAGCCTATCGGGCCCAGGTGCAACCATATGTCAAGATGCTATCATTTTTTGATAGCAACCACTAACACCGATTAATGGGACCAACTTATGAATTGAGGACCTCCGATCCCAAGCCGCAGCCATCGCCAATGATGGAAACTTTCTTTCCGCTTGGAACCCTTTGGTCTCCGTTGTTATTAACTTGATAACAATGCCAAGAGTAAGATACAATGCATTTATACACATATATATATATATATATATAATTATAGTTCCAATGCCCATGTTTTCAATGGGCACTGTTATTAATAACCGTTTGATATAAATCTAACGGTTGCAACAAAGTAGCTGCTTGACAAAAAAAAATATTATGACAATTAATGAGCATTTAATTTCAAAATATATTTAAATATGATTTAGGTGGGTAACTTGTTTGTAACTTGCTGACATGGCTTTCTATCTTTTAGAAAATAATAAAATGCAAAAAATAAGATTTATTACATGATTCATCTATTATTGAAACTTTTAGATTGCTCATAGTAAATTCATTTATTAGTTTGGGTTCAAAGAATGTGAAGAAAATATATACATGCATATCCCTCTCTATGGAAGTGAGGATGATCGGTAGTGTTGCAGATGTTTGTTTGCTTGGTTTTTTTTCCCTCAAGTAAGCTTCAATTTTTATTTATTTATTTATTTATTTTGCTAGAAGTTTAAGTGTGTGTGAGAACATTGGGACTGTGTTTTTTTCTTCTACATTGCACCTCCTTTGGTTCTTGACCTAATATTCCAATATATTTGCCATATCAACTTCTGCAAATGTTTTCTCCCCTTCAATATCTGTCCGTTCATGTAAACCAAAAAGTCTTTCATTATTTATCCATTCAATTTTTTTTTTTCAGTTCTCTTTGCTTTTTCCCCGTCAATGTAAATAGTTGTTTTGACACTTTTATTCATTGGGTTGAAAGAAGAGAAAGAAAATCTTATTAAGACTATATGCAGACATTTACTATTTTTTTAATGAAGAAAGGAAGGTCCAAGCATTTTTATTATCTTTAGTAAGAGAGATGGACAAGAGGTAGTTGAAATAGTTTTTCTTTTATGATATTTAGTAGAAGACAAAGAACAAAGGAAACAAATGGTTGCACAAATGTACTTCCTCTAATACTCTTAAACAAAATAAATGAATGGATAATAACTAAGGACAAAATATTTGTTTTGTATCAATCACTACAAAAAAAATATAATTAAAGGCAAAAAATTTTGTCTCTAAAATCAAAATTTTGTCCCTAAAACCTTTTAAGACAGAAAAGAAATCGTCTCTAGTACTATAATATGAACCAAATTAAATCTTAGAGAATATGGCAATTACAATATTTGTTTTATATTTCAATAATCCTAAGAACAATTGTAATTTTATTTGTGTGCAAACAAATTCTGAATCACAAAAAAGGGCTCCAAAATATGAAGCAAAGGATCAATATAATTAACAAACAATTTTCTACCATGGAAATACGTCAAACTTTATGCGCTACCAGCATGGGAGTTTGCAACCTTAAAAGATCGACCATGCAATCAGCAAAAGAGCTTGCAACCTCATTAGCTTTTCAAGTTACGAGACGAACATCTGCATTAGCTTTTCATGCTACCAGTAACTACATTTCTAGTCTAGTTATTAAAACGTGCATTATATTCTATAGTAGGTCATTAAATTTTTGGGAGTTAAACTTCCACTTTGTTTATCAATATTGCTTTTCAGCGACACAATGGAAATAAATTATTGCAACTATATTTTTTGAAGGGAATGATTGTAACTATTGAGGTTCTATCGGGAAAAAAAAAACCCTGTTGAGGTGTAAATAGGAGAGGAGGAGAAATTAAGAGAAATACCATGAAGATTACGTAAATCTTAATTAATGTTATTAGTAATGTTGTTGACATTCCTATATTAGTTACAAAATTTAAGAGAGAAAAAAAGAATTTCGTTTTATTAATGCTTAAAGTTAATAGGTTGCTTAACCTGTGATAGCAAATCATATAAACACCACATTATCAAGAGCATTTAAGGTCTATTTTTATTATCATAATTAGATCAATAATAATTGATGGAGATATAACTATTGAAAACTCGTCTTTATACTTGTATATATAAATATAGTTTTTCTACCGTCCCTCTTGAGGATTGTATTGGGAATTAGATGATCTAATTCTATTAAAAACAAAAATGTGAAATGAAAAATAAGAAAAAGGAAAGTTTTTCTCTAGTAGCTAGCATTTTTCTATTTATAAGAGTACATAAACAAAAAAAAAAGAGTCACTTTTCTAAAAAAATATTGCTGTTTCGCCCGATCAGGTACTACGGCCTTAGCTTTCTAATACCATGGCACCAAACGAAATTATGCTCTTCGGATTTCTTGATCCAGAAAGTCCTAGCGTCGGGCCTTGCCACAAGTACTACTGGAACTCTGTCTATAAGGGATGTCGTGGAATCTTCAAGGCTTTGACGACATCTCCTACTTGTCGTTAAATAATTTAACGATATTAAACTATTGTCGTTAAAATGAGACATTTAATACGACTTCTATATAGATGTCGTTAATTATTATTTCAAATGTCGTTAATGACATCTTTGTTGGTGATGTTGTTGTATGTACTTTTCAACGACATTCAAAAGCTATATGTCGTAAATAATATGTCGTTAAATGTAGTTTTTCTTATAGTGTATAAAGTTGTTACTCTACTCATAATGGCCAAATAAAAAAAATGTCTCTCCTAGGCATAACTTGCAAAAGCAATTAAATAAAGTCGAATATGTAGTTAATCGGGATGGATCAAAATAGATTACGATACAATCTTCATAACTGATATAATGTGTCTACAATTCATTTTTAGCGTTCTTCTCTTCTGACCAGAACTTTTAAAATATTAAATGTATGCATGGCAATGTCTTTTACATATACATCATTGACACAGCAATGTGAAATTGAATCTAAAACTGCCATGAAATATTTTTTGCAACGGATTATAGAGCTGTGAAGGGGGTCATCCCCGCCCATGCAAATGGCGAGGAAAAGATGGATCGGGCTGGTACTTCACCGACACAATGGCCCAACAAGGTAAGTGTGGGCCCAGAGTCTGGCCTACCATGGGAAAGGGATAGGCGGCCCAATTGACCAAGGATTCAACACACAAGGCAATGATAAGCAAAATACATTTTTCAATTAACTTGCAAGATTGTAGTAACCAACATATTCATTTGGTATTATATTGTCTACTTGGGCCTAAATCCACTCAGTTTTTCTTTTAAGAAAACACATTATTGGAAATGATGGATTCCACAATAGTTAAAAACTATCATGAAAAGTTACTACAAGCTTAAAAAATTGTTGTAGAATCCATCGTCATGTTATATTGCAAGATTCCACGACGATTAAACCATCGTGAAAACATGGACTTAAGAATGCTTTTTTGGAGCCCTCTACAAATTTCTACAATGGTTTTTAAGTTAACTTACCATGACAAGAAAAATTGTTGTGGCAAACTAACATACCACAATGGTTCTTATGAAAAACCATTGTGATAACTCATTTTTAAAAAAATTACAAAAATTTAGTTTTCCCATGGGTGACTAATCCCATGTGTGATTCATTGCAAGGCCCATATATTAAAATTAAATATTTATACATAAACAATTTATTAATTAATCTTAAAAGGTATATATAAATATTGGTGATAGGCTGATTGAAGAAAATTTGTACAAATTAAAATTCAAACAAAATTGGACAATAGAGACCAATATAGTTAGAATTTGTTCATCCAGAGCCACAATGGAATTACAATAAAGTTAAATTTTATTATTAGTGTTTTAAGGATATTACTTTAATTCTCATAGTTTACTAATTATTTTTTGGGACATTTGGGTGTGTGTGTTTTTCCACGCTACACCAATACATACACATATATTTGTTACACATATTTTAAGTGACAACATGGATATTATTTGCATGAAAACTATTATTTTTAATTTACATAAATATTGTACAATAACTATTTATTTATAAAATAAAATAAATAATTTCAATTACTATGAAAAAATATTTTTTTAAAATTAGAACAAATATACGTTAATTATCGATTTAAATTGGATCTTGGGTATGAAATAAATGGATTTTAATTTGAGGAAAATCGCACAACTAATTAGACTGTGACATATGGCATTCCTCCTTGTGGAAGGATAAGCCACACGGTGCGTTTTATAGATGAAGTATTTATTTTTGTATAAATTAATTTGAAATATATGATCTTGTCAAAAAAAATAAAAAAAGAGTGAACGCAAATGTATGTAATAAACCATTCGTTTAGGATGCACAGGGAAAAGAGTAGGGCAAGAATTTTTTTTAAATAAAAATCCATTATTAAGAAGATAAACCTAAACTAATTTAAGGGGAAAAAAAAAAAAGAAATATAGACTCCTTGTAGGATTTGAACGTTGGTCAGAAATACTAAGGGATATCTATAAATTCATGTGTGATGAAGATGATGAAACTCACAAAAGCTGAGAAAATCTGCCTACAGAAGAGAGAGAAAGACTGTGATAGCTAGCTAGTGGGAGAAACAGAAGATCAGAAGCTGAAAATCAATTGTTAATCATGATAAACAAAGATACTTATGCCGAGGGCTGTTTGAACGTCAAAGAACTAGAGGCAATATTTGATAAATTGCATGAAGAAGAAATAAATTATTGGAAAAATGTATTCGTGGTGAACGAGGATGACCATAAGAAAATGATCACTACTATTTCTTCTTTAGATTTTGCTGCTCGGAAATTGGGTATTTCCCGCGAGCAGTACGTGGCTTCAAGACAGGAATTTCTGAGAAGCTACAAGTTGACGATGAAGAAAGTGACTTTGGGAAAGAGACTAAAGAAGTGGTTCAAGGATAATTTAATTGTATATGTAAAAGACTGTATGGCTGAATACTGTCCCTATAATGTACTTTGACAAAATTTGCAAACTTGTGGGTCATCATGAGAATTAAATTTTGGAGATTGTAAAGTTTCATTTAAGATAGTTATTTTGTTTCAACTTATATTCTTTGTTTAAAATTTGTGTTTTGTACTCTATTTTAAATAATCTATATCTATTAAAAAAAAAATTAAATCTTCTAAATAATATGTGTAATTTGTTTCCTTATTTTTTTTTCCTCAATTTTTTTTTTTTAAATTTTAAGCCTTCAAAGTAGTCACCCATGACACATAAGAATTTCATCTGGATATCGACTTGGCATTAATTGCCACAAGAAATTTGATTAAAAAAAGTTTTTTCCCTCATAAAATCCAATTGTGACTAAATACACATAAGAGTTTAGGAACCACCAACACCAATATTAACCTTTTCTACATATCATACCTAGGGCTAAACACTCAGTCAATTTTCTCACCTTTAACATTTAGCTTGCTGGTCAACAACACCAATTTTCCAATTTTGGGAAACTTAGCATTAACCAATCAAGTAGGAAATAGAATCACTCGTGTTTAAGGCAACGTCTAAGCTAATGGAGATAGAATCTCCAGCCTATCAGATGTCAACTGATGAAATAGACGACAGCCATAAACGTATTAGACGTTGCCTGCAACGGGGTAACATCTCAAGGCCGTCATCTATTCCATGTTTTGTAGTAGTGTAATTGGTCACTCTGGCCAATTTTTTTCAGTAGACTTTGGTCATGTAGGGCGATTTTCACAAGGAAGAGTGGTAGAAAACAAACACAAGCGGGTAAGAAGGTGGGGGGAATGGCAAGGTCAAGCCGTCAACTTGACTTGGGACTACGGACGCTGTTGCTACTAGGGATTTTTCTAATCTTATTTTATAATTATAAAATAATTTTTACTTGCTATGACATGTGATATGGAATGATAGTTGAATGCACCATTCCATATATCAATTTACATATAGAAGAAAAACAAGTTAGGCAGTAAACTATGGTTACATTGTAAAGAAAAAGGAAAGAGATCGTAAGGGTGTGAGAGGTAATTTCACTAAACGATAATGAGCAGAGTTCAGGATTTACTAATCACAAGCAGTTAATAATAGTACAAAAGGGACCCCGTATCTACATAGAGATGGCAAAAACAAGCATGAAAGATTTAGCGCAAAGTGAACATTAGAAGAGATAAGCGAAAGAATAAATCAAACCCTCGTGTTAATTCCGCGAAGATTATTGTAAGTTATTTAAAATCGACAATATATCCCTCGACAATATTGCAGTAAAAGATTAACTCAAAAAATAATTCTATCAAAGCATTGCATGATAAAATTACATAAGAAAAACATGACTGAATTTATATAAAAGTTTGACACATGATATTTTGAAATAAATAAAAGCTGAGAAGATTTAAAATTCATTCTCTGCTCAGCCCTTGATCGGTTGTGTGTCACTCATCTCTCACCGAAAGAAAAACCAAGGAAATAAGAACTGAATAATATTTATTATGGAGCTCTAAATTCTCTCGATTCTTGAATGAAGAAAATGCTTGGCAAACCCTATTTGGTGCAGCAAGAAAAATAAGGAAATGAACCAATAAAGGTAGAAAACTAGAAAAGAAAGGAAATAAAATCAAATTACAATAAATTTGGAAAAGTCAAATGCTTAATTAGGGAAGAAAATCAGGCTGATTTGGATAGCAATTGCTGTGGCAATTCGAAGAGAGGGAGAGCTGCAGTAAATGTCTCCCACGGATAAGCCACATGTAGCAGCGGATTAGGACGCAATCTGAAATGCCAAATGGCGTTTATTGAATGGCTGAGATATGTCGTCACGAGGCTGAATGGAAGAAGCTAGCCGGGCTGATGCAAGTGAGGGACAAGCAGGCCCGCGTGCAGTAAAGGTTTTGTTGCTAATCGCCAGACGCGCTGGAAGACGCGTGAAAAGAACTCCCATTGCTGATTTATCGGAGCTGGGAATTTGATCTGCACGCTGGCCGAAGGAGGGGGAAATGGCTGAGATGCGCAGGGCCCATGTTGCTCTGAGGCCCTTTGAAATGCTGACGCGCTGCCCGATTTGACGGCTGGCTTCTGGACAGCTCGGCTCCAACTATGGACGTGGCTTGGCCGGGAATTAAGCTCTAGTGTAGCTTATGTGCATGACTTTCATGGCTCTTTTGGAGGGCTTTATGTACACTACTTTTTATACTGCAATTAAAGGGTTCATTGGGAAAGTTTTGCACAGATTTAATATGTATAATGTCAAACATGTGAGTACTCCATTAGTTATGCATTTCAAACTTTCTTTCACTTTGTCTCCACAACCGAATGATGAGATTGAGTATATGTGTCGAGTTCTATATTCTAGTATAGTGGGATCCTCATGTATGTTATGGTATGTTTTTGTCCAGATTTATCATATGCGGTTAATATAATTAGCAGATACTTGGCTAAACCTAGTAAGGAGCATTGGAAAGCAGTTTAATAGATATTCAAGTACTTGCAAGGTACTACTGATGTTTGTTTGTAGTTTGGGAGGCCTAGAGATAGAGTTATTAGATATGTTGATTCTCATTTTGTTGGAGATCTTGATAAAAGGAGATCGCTTATAGGGTATGTGTTTACCGTTGTGGCTATGCTATTAGTTGGAAGGCTACTTTACAGACTACAGTGGCTTTGTCTATTGCTGAGACAGAATATATGGTGATCACTGAAGCTTGTAAGGAAGCTATTTGGTTGAAGGGCCTATTTGGTGAGCTCAGTGAAGACTTGTAGATTACCATAGTGTTTTGTGATAGTCAGAGTGCTATTTTCCTCACTAAAGATCAGATGTTTCATGAGAGAACTAAGCACATTAATGTTCGTTATCACTTTGTTCATGAGGTTATTGCTCGTGGTGATATTGTTGTGAGCAAGATTAGACCTATGATAATCCTACAGATACGATGACTAGGTCATTACCTACATCCAAGTTTGAGCATTGCTCAGACTTGGTTGGCATTCGTTGTTGAGGTTTGCCCTTAGGGGAATTTTTGTGGAAGAGGTGGAGATAGCTCGTTGAAGATTTGTTCTTTAGAGTGGAATTCGCATCAAGGTGGAGATTGTTAGAGTGTGGTAAGTTGAATTCAATTTGACCCGACTCGAAAAGCTAGTAGTGCGACAAAAGCTTCCATATCATAAAGATGAAAATCTCCAATTCCTCCTTTTGCATATTAACAGATGCTTTGATGCAAAGATCACCAAAAGAAAAAGGGCTGAGATCTTTTGAATACTACCATAAGGCACTTTGGTCCCAAGTGGAACAGACAAGCTCACACTCCCACAAAGCATGAAGAGTGGTTTTAATCTTTAGTTTACAACGTGGGCAACAAGGCATATAATTAATTCCTCTACGCTTAAGATTACCAAAGGTGGAAATAATATTGTTAAAAGTATGCCATAGAAGGATCTATAATTTACTAGGCATTTGGAGCTTCCACATCAACTTCCACCAAGGCCCATCTGCACCTCCATGCAATGAGCTTTCTACATGCTTTAGGGACATGGCCAGCTTGTAACCCGTTTGTGCATGATATTCATCCCTGGAGTCAAAGTACCACATCCACTTATTTTTCACTCATCATTCTACCGATGGGATCTACATAATAAAGTCTCTATCTAAATCCCAAAAGAGGTAATGAATTTTTTCAAAGTCTCAAAAATGGTTAAAGATCAAATTTTCTACTCGTAAAAATCTTGTCTCATTTGTTTTGGGGTGGGGTAGGGGGTGATCATTGGCTTGAAAGACATCGGTCTTGGCAACTGCAGGTCAAGAAAAATACTTATATGTCTCCTGCACCCCACCTAAAGTCTAGCATCGGCTTTAATCAAGGTTACTCCCATAGAAATACTCCTCCAAACATATGATGCATTATTGCCGGCTTCATCCATCACAGAGCGGTAAGGAAAATACCTGGCTTTAACAATCTTGGCTATTAAGAGAATCTGGAGGTTAAAAATGTACCACACCTGCTTCGTTAAGAGAGCTTAATTAAAAGCTTCTAGATCATAAAACCCTATTCCTCCTAAGAGCTTTGGCATGCAAACTTTTTTCCTGTTTAACCAATGAACCCAAACCCAGGCTGTCAGAGCTTAGAGTTCATCACACTGCTTTGGGATTCAGAAGACACATATCACATAAGAGCTTGGGCCATCGCTTTGATACGAATATCCCTTCTACTAGTAGATAACAACTTTTCTCTCTACAACTGCAACTTCCTTGAAACCTTTTCCTTAACCACCGTAAAAAGGCTCATCTTGTTCTTCCCCACAAAAGACAATAATCCAAGGTATTTATCGTGCGATAGATTAATGTTAGTGAGACCCAAAATACCTTGGATTTCATTCCATCTAGACTTTGAGACATTGGGGTTGTAAGAAATCATTGATTTATCCATGTTGGGCACTTGGCGTGATGCCGCTGCATATTGCTTAAAGGACTCGATTATATGATCACAATCGGGCCGAGTAGCCCTTCCACATCAGCAAAAAAGAGATGGATAACATGTGGAGCATGCCTTGCCCCTTGAACACCACCCAATCTTCTTTCCATCTCTACCTTCTTGGAAAGAGGGGAAAAAACCTTCCACATATAACAAAAAAAGGGTAAGGGCAAATTTGATAACCTGACGTAACCTTCATTCAAGTTGAACTTCCCCATTGGGCTTCCATTAATTAAAAACAAAAAAATCTCTATAGCCATACAATTCAAGCTCATCAACTAGTCATACTGGTCACTCATAAGATTACCTACGGTATGAAAAAACTTGTAATAGGTTTATACTCAATAAATTCAAATATAATCTCACAAAACATTAAGTATTCATTATAAATCTTTTATCTTAAAACTTTCTCCATAAACCTTTTTTTTTGTTATAAATTGTTTTTCATATACATTTCTTGTAAAACATTTCTCATGAAATATTTTACACTAAACATTGCTTATAAAAGCATTATCTAAAGAAATGGAAGCAATATCATAATGCACGATTCCATTTATGCTTAATTATAAATTTCATTTATGAACTTCCTATCATCATTCTTCTCCTACTTGAACTAGCGAGCTTTAGTGTTCGTACCAACGTCATTAATTATGAAATCATAACTTTAAATTAACATAATGCTTCCCTTGTGAAAGACTTAAGACCATTAAACAACAAGGTCACAATTTTAACATAACTTGTATGCCTCACATTAAGGAAGTTAACATGACACTTAATTAATTTCTTTGATTTACCTTCTTGTAAACTTTAGCTAGCATATCGAATGCTAACATACCATATGCTATAACTTAACATTTAAACATTAAACTTAACAAATGCAACATATTTCAAGTCATGACTTGGTCTTTAAAACATTGTGCATAGCAAATGTAACATATTTCATACATTTATAAAACATTTGAAATTCGTTTTCTTCATGCTATAGGTGAAGTTTGAAACTTACCTAAGCAGCACTCTAAGAATCCAATTTATCATTTTTCCTTTACTAGTCGGCTTTGTATCCTATTCAAACGGCACTCAACTATTAGCTAACTTTTCTTCTTATCGACCTACTCGATCGATAACATAACTTAAACATTAATCGTTCATTCCTTGTACTTACTCTTATTTTTTATTGGGTTACTTCACCATTACTTAATTTGAACATTCCTTAGCTGAATTTCTTGTCTCACTTGATGGTTTTCGTAATTTAAGTGATACAAACCATTTTCCATTTAAGAGTATTTTATTAATTCGGAGGGCTCGAGTTCGGTTTAGTGGTTTTATTAAAAATAATGATTTCACCTTTAACGGGTTTTTTGTAAGTCACATAACGTTACTAGACTTTTCATTTTTACTTTTCCATCCTATTACTTGTAGGTTATGAAAAATTCCCCCTTAGGGGATGTTTTCTAAATCGAGTGTGTTAGGGTTCGTTTTGGCCTTTTACGAAAAATGACTATTTTGCACTTTGATGGGTCTTTGAAAACTATCAGAACCTATTTTAGAACAAAAATTACATTTCTTTGTTACTCATAACATTATAAAAAATAAAACATTGATTTCTTTTTCGTAAAAATCCATGTTGTCAAAACTTTACTGTTTTGACCAATATATTCTTAAGTTTTGATAAAAACCTTAAATCCTTTCAAACTTAGAATATCTGGTTACTCATTGACTATATCAGTGAAGAAAATGAACTTTTCTCAATGAAAATTTAGTTTCACACGGTTTTACGAGTTTGATTCAAAACACAAAAATCTTAACATTTTTGCCTCTAGGACCAAAATTAACCATCTTATGCTAAAACGTTCAGTTTTTTGCAACGGTAAAAACTTACAAAAGATCCTTTGTCTAATTCAAACCATTTCATAATGTTTTTCCTTTTACAAAATTTTTTGTTTAACTTCTCGTAAAATCCATAACTTAAAACTAGTATGGAAATTTCACAAGCTATCTATTATTTTTAACAGTGTTGACAAGATATATAACTTTCGTAGTTTTACTTTTATCAAAATCATTCACTTTAACATCATTTTTGAAAAGACAAAATAGAAATCAACGTTTTAAGCTTGCACCGATTAGAATTTCAGTAGAATTTCTTTATAAAAGTTGTCCAACTAGACGTTTCCAAAAAGCTATGTGTTGAACTTCGAAAATGATTCAGCATATAAGGACCTCAAACACTTAAATCTTTTAAAAATGCCATTGAATACAATTTTTGCATCTTAGAAATTCCTATCTTGTTTTCCTTGAGTTTAATTTCATTTTAAACCTCCTAAGCTTATCATCAAGCACTTAATACTCAAAATAATCATGCCATAGCATTTCTTTTTTCATGCCATGGCCAATATCATTTTATCAAACACTTTAAATACTTAAACTTTGTGTTTGTGACAAAGTTTGTTAAACTTTTCTTTTTGCACACTAAAACCTTAATTTTCATCTTCCATTATCATCATCTTCCACTTAACACATAAGCAAACACGCCATAAAGTCTCTTTATATGCCATAGACCATTCATTTTATAAGTTGTATATCAAATACTTAATATGCATTAACAACTTAAGGCTAGGGTTTAAGATTTATCAAGAGATTTTCTTAAGTTCTTATACCCCCTCTTTGGTGCTTTAAACCTTGTTGTTCCTCTTTGACATAAACCATAGCAAAATTCTCATTAAAGCATATCCATAAACTAAAGAAAACCATTAAAATCCTTAAGAAAAAGCTTGAACCTTTACCTTAAAGATGACTAGTCTTGCACTAGAATACTTCATTCTTGATTTTAAGCTTGTTTGTAGGTTGAATCTTTGAGAAATATTTGGGAAAGTGATAAGGAAGGACTATCGATTTTTGGTGCATGGGAAACTAATCTTCCTTGGTTTTTCATGAAGCAAAACTTAGAGACAAACTAGTCTTTTTTCTTCCACTTATCAAACATCATGGGGACCACTATGGAATAAAATTTGCTCCCATTTTATAGCCTAAAATTGGATTTACCTTAGGAAAATGTGGCCACTTTTCTACCTTAAAGGTGGCACTTTGGTGAGCTTATCCACTTAGGTACTTAAGTACAAAAATAACTAAGATAGGGACCAAAATGCAATTAAAACAATCGCTCTCTACCATTCTTCAAAACTAGTCCTCCCAATAAGAGATGTGGAATTTTCTCCATCTTTGAAGTGTCACTGGGGTCCCACTTTACGTTTTACATGATTTAAATTTATACTGACAATATTTTTCTTATATTACAGGTATATTTCTTATACCACTCGTATTTTTTTTCCATACAGTTTATGAGGTCCCATAATCCCCCATATATATTTATATTCTCAACAATATAATTCATATACTACTTAACTTTATACAGTCTAGTTTCTATACTATATTAATTTATACAGTATAATTTTAATATTTTGAAACAGTATTTTTTTATTTTATTGTATTTTCATCTTAAAATTTGTTGCAATACTTTTTACAATAATTAAGCTTTCTAGCTTATTTTTATATTATTCGTTCCTTGTTTAAAGCTATAGCATGATTTTTAATCTTAAAAATCTCATTTTCACTTTTATAAAATTTGTCATAAAAATCAAATTTAAACAGTAATCCTTGTGACATTCGTTATGCTCTTTAAATACTTAATAAATTTTTAAGTATAAAATTTAGCTCACAAAATTTGTACATAATTTACTTAACATAATATATGCACCAGAAATTCTCCGATATCACAATAACTCCATAAGTTTGACCTAATAACTCCATTAGTTTTCCCTAATTTTTTCTTTACCCCGTCTGCTTTAAGAGAAATAGAAGGGAAGAATGAGGTTGTGCACCATGTCTGTTTTCCTCCTCTGACAACCCGCAAGATGAGAAACAATAGAAGGATCCCGTATAGCAGGCTCAACTGTTGCAGGAATCATAGAATGATTATCATTAGAAATAGTAACAGAAGAGTCTATAACATATTGATAAATCTACTGACTTGTCAAGGGTAGAAGTAGGACAAAGTTGAAAGGAAAGAACAAGACGAGAGGCTGACACAAGAACACTAATGGAAGGTGAGGAAATAAAAGAAGAAATAGATGAAGTAATGGCAGAGAAAAATAGAAAAGAGGCGAGATGGGGTGGGAGGAGGGGATGGGTACTTGGGTTTGCCTCTCAACACAGAGAGAGAGACGACAAGAGGGGAGAAAAAAAAAGGAAAAAAGTTGTAAAATAATAAACTATGTTTCTGGATTCTCGAAAGCAAGAACTATTAAAAAAAAAAATGGAGTTCATTTACCCAAATACAACCTTTGACTAAAAGGTATTATTTCTTTTAATTGCTTAAGAATGAAATTAAAATAACTTCTTCAAATCTAAAAAGCATTTTTATAGTTTTTTAAAATAGAAAAATAACTTATAAAATAAATAAAACTAAGAGGTATACTTTTGTAATTAACCTTAAAATTAAAAGATTTTGGCATTTAGTCACCAATTAATATAAGCATCACTTTATGGTAGTCCAAATTCAAAACAAATCACATAAAGAATTAAATAGTGAAAAATGAAGCAAAACCACAAAAGAAGGAGAGAAAACAGACTTCAAATTTGGACAAAGCTTCAATTGTTTTGTTATTTGTTATTAATATTATACTTTTGCTTTAGACATCTTAAATGACACCTCGTTCCGATAAAGGTAAGGAAATAATAAGTCATTTTATTCAACCACAACTACTTTTTCTCAACAAAAAATAACACGTTGAAAAATAGATGTTAATCCTTGAGAAACAACATGTCATATTTGCAAAATCTCGGAAAAAAAAATAAAGAAAAAAAAAATATACATATTTTTGTCAACCTTCAGCTGGGCCTTGATCAAACCTGATAAGTCCGTGATGCAACCTATTGAAACTTTAGTCTTTGATGCTTCATTTTAATGATTTTATCCAAAAGTTCATTGTCTTTAGCTCTATCATATTGATTTGGACAAAAAAGTTTGAAAATGATAAACTGTGAAGCGCA
>CAMOHE010000352.1:0-17314 GCA_946598075.1 Artocarpus hirsutus
CCGGGGGCCCCGCAAGGTGGGTCCTATGGAGGCTTGAAGGAGTACACCTAGGCCAGATGCCACAATAAAATGTGCATTTTATTGTGGTGTCCGGCCTGGGCATACTCCCTCAAGCCTCCATAGGACTCACCTTGCGGGCTTAAGGTTCTTATTTCTATCTCGAGTACCAATTGAGCTAGCTCAATTGGTACTCGAGAAGGAAATAGGAACCTTTTAAGAGAGGTTTGAGGTTCGAACCTAAGGGACATGAAAGAAAACTCAGAGGGCCCTAGAAGGGACAATACGGATGAGTGGACGGCACAGGGATGGTCTACCAATAAGAGCCATAAGTCTGGGGCCTTGCAAGGTGGGTCCTATGGAGGCTTGAGGGAGTCCGAGTCGGACGCCATAATAAAACGCACGTTTTATTATGCCATTCAGCCCAGACGTACTCCCTTAAGCCTCCATAGGACCCACCTTGTGGGGCCCCCGGACTTAAGGCTCTTATTGGTAGGCCATCCTCATGCCGCCCACTCATCCATACTATCCCCTCTAGGGCCCACTGTCCCCTTAGGGTTTTCTTTTGCATCCAATAAGAGCCATAAGTTCGGGGGCCCCGCAAGATGGATCCTATGGAGGCTTGAGGGAGTACGCCCGGGCCAAACGCCACAAAATGATTCTTTCAAAATGTTTTCAATAATTGACAAAATGTTTTAAATGTTTTCGAAAGGGACTATTGGCCACACAATGATTTCTTTCAAAATGATCCATTTCAAAATGATTTCCTTCAAAGTGATTTCCTGCAAAATGATTTCTTTTAAAATGGATTTCAAGGAATAGTTTAGATAAACTTCTTAACAATTTTCGTTATTTTTCAAGAATCGAATGATCATAATGAATCGAATAATGAACGTAATTGAGAATACTCGGTAACATGGGATTTAAATAACAATAAATACTTAGAAGGGCATGATGCCATAATCAAAGATTGGGTCATGTAGAGTGTGACCTTGGGGGCGAGTCTCGAAACCCAGCTAGGCCACTACGGTAGTGATACTTATGGTTTGCCCAAGAAGGACAATAAGATTATTTTTGGACAAACTGATTTCAGTAAGAATAATTTAGATGAATTTATTTATTTAATTTTGTTTTTTGAATATTTTCACAAATGATATATTTTATGTAATCAATTATTTGTTTTAAAATGTAGTCCAAGTGAGCCTTCCACTCACATTTCTTTATTTATTTTAAAACCTTTCCCCTAGGTGGATCGCAGCTTAGGATTGACTAGGAGGCAACAAGGAAAACACATGAGTTGTAGGAATTTTGTTTAGGTTATTGCTTTATTTAATTCAATGCATGTATAATTTTAATATCTATCCTTTTTTATTGGGCTGGGATGCATTATTTTATTGTCGATACTATGTGTGTAAACTAATGTGGGTCTGGTGGGGGACGGCTTATGTTTAATTATCTTTAACATTTATTTTATGTCTTACTATTTTAAAATAACGATAAATATTTTACAATTTTTTTTAAAAAATTATTATCACGTTTTTCAAAATAACCCAAATCGGTTAATTGGTAATTTTGATAAAAAATCTTCTTTAATTAACTTAATTAATCTACCACGTCACCACCCGTATTTCAAGGCGTGACAATAGTCTATAGGAAGAGAGAGCAAAATCGGATTTAATAAGAATGACTTAAAAATCTCTACCTCAATTTTCTTAAGTTGAGCAGCAATGTCCGTCATCTCCATGTTGTGCTCACACATAGTCTTAGAGTTGTTATGCTTCATTGCAGAGAGTCTCTTCATAAGGGTGCTTGCCTTAACCTTATCAAAACTCACAAATTTCTCTTCAACAGCTTTCATGAATTCCTTAACTTTGTCACATTGAGGGATTGAAGGTTTAATGCTTTTGCTAATGTAATTTTCATAAACATCAGACTTAAACGATTGGACTACTACCATGATTAGAAGGAAGCTTTCTCACTTTGCGCACTTGATTTTGTGAGGACAGGAGGTTCTTTCTCTCATAGAGTGCCAAGTAATGTCCATACACCCCAAAATTAAAATAATTTTCTCCTTCCAATTAGAAAAATTGTCACCACACAGAATTGGAACACGAGATTCATTGAAAATATTATGAACCACTGAATGCAAAAAATTCATACATTAATATATTACCAATCTTTAGTATTGACAATTCAATTTCATAAATTCAAACCAACCTGTGGGTAGAGGTTGTAAGTAACATACATTGCATTTGCATTAAACTTAATTTATAAAACTAGCAAATAAAAGACACCAGAATTAAGTATCCGTACATAAAGGCTTGGAAAATTTTGTTTTAGATATGCAAATTTACTATCTCATACTAACTAATTACCAAAATGATTCTTTCCCTATTGGGCCGAAAAATAATTTTATTAGAACTGTTTTTACTGTAGCACGTGAGAGTTTTACACTGTAGCGATTTTTTTATTGTTACTATAACATGTAAGAGTTTTACACTGTCTATAACTGAAAAAGTGGCGTGAACCACTTTTTCCAAACACAAGGTTAGTAAATTAATTGTAATTTTTAGATATCATCTGAATTACCAAAGTAATAATCATAACCTAAGTTACTTTGGCTACTCTTAAATTATGATTATTATTATAAATTTTTAAAACGTGATATAATAGTCATTTGGTATTATTTTCAAAATATATGAAAATGTTTTTGTTTTAAAAAATAAAAATTTTTTAAGAATTATATTAAGAGTATTTTTAAAATTTTTGCCTCAAAAAACGTGCGAAAACATTTTTAAAAATTCTTAGAATAAAAACAAATAGGGTATATAACATGACACAACATCTATGCATTATGAAAATCATATGGTCATTTATAAAGCTAAAAACAAAGTCTGAAATAACAGTGTTACTGAATTTTGAAACATACATGCTGTCCACTAAGATCAAGGACATTTAACATAGCTTATAAAATAAATGCCGCAACAATTTCACTATAAATAAGAACCATAAAACGATTACCAATATCTCAGAATGTATCATACAAAAGAAACTATATATAACCGTGAATGGTCATCACATATGGAGTCTCACATGTACAACAGAATATTAAATCAAATTGTGAGCTATATTAAAGACACAAAACTAAAGAATGATGTTCAATATAGCAAATCTCTATTCTGCAAACAAATAAAATAATGGCAATATTATCAAAACCGTAATATCAATCTTATGTAATCACATATACAAAAATTGTTATATGTCCAAGCTTGAACAAGACATTACATAGACATGCTAAAATATATATGAAATGTAAATGTAACTACAAATGCTGTGACCCAAAAATCTACACAAATAGCTATACTAAGGTAATAGAACAAGACAAAATATATCCAGATTGTATAAAAGGCTTAGACAATTATAGCTACTTAATCAGCTCAGCAATTGAAATTATAACAAAAGGCATAAAATGAAAGATATTACAGCAAATCATTTTTTCACCCATAAAGAGTAAAAACTAATGGATTTTCAAAGACCCAATGTGTCCATATAAAAGCAATAAAGGTGCAACATATACCATAATGAATTCTGACGAATAAACATAATTCCAAAATCATATATATATATATATATGTCATTGATATATCTATGTATAGAATTAGTTTTATTGCCATTTGTATGGAAATCTGAGTATCATATGTTAGAAATTTACAAAATTATGATTTTCAACATTTATATATGAATCCAAATTGTATAAAAAAATCATCTAAATGCAGAAATGTAAAGGAAACGAAATCTGATCTTCAACCATTGACAAATATAATAAGAATGGAGAATCTTTGTAAGAATTCTTAAAGGAAGAGAATCTTCTAAGTCTTTCTACAATTTAGATAGATGGTGTATTTTTGAATAATTGCAAAGGCTTAGGGACCTCTTACGTAATATTTATAGACACCAATCATCACGGTGTATGTTATCATCAAGAGATATCTATGAAACAAGGCCTTGTTTTTAAAGTGTTATAACAGTTTAGAGATATCCTTTTGTTGACACTGTTTAGAAAATATGTGTATATTAGACCACTTAAATTTATTTTTATTTATTTATTATCATTTAAAAACCAAATAAATTATAATAAATAAATTACAATAACATTCTCCAACTTGGTTCACATATATTTTCTAAATAACTAAAATCAGCCAATCTCAAACTTAAGGAATAAACACATGAATCATGACGATAGGTCCTCTTAGAATGAGTATTATCTTCCATGTATTACAATGCAATATCCCTTAATACTAACTCATAAATGCTAATGTAACTTAATGAATAAATCCTATGTTTATTCTAGGTCCAACTTAATTGATCTTTCTCAAAATAACTAAATATGTGCACAACTTAATATGAGAAAACATCATAACTGAATAAGAGTTTCATAAAAATAACAAAATGTACGTACAATGAAATTCACACCATGGAACCAAGTCTTATTCATACTACATGATCTTTAAAATTCTTTGGTGCAATGCCTTTAGTTAAAGGATCATCAATCATCAACTTAGTGCTAATGTGTTCAATAACTACTTTCTTTTCTTTAACACGTTCGCTTATAGCCAAGTACTTAATGTCGATGTGTCTACTTTGACTATTGCTCTTGTTGTTCTTGGCCATAAATACCATAGCTGAATTGTCACAGTACAATCTCAATGGCTTAGAAATAGTATCCATAATTCTAAGCCCTGATATGAGACTTTTCAACCATCACCATGTGAAGTTGCTTCAAAATAAGAAACAAACTCGACCTCCATAGTAGAGATAGCAGTCAAAGTCTGCTTCACACTCCTCTAAGATACAGCTCCACTGGCAAACATGAAAATATAACTAGATGTTGATTTTCACGAATCAACATATCCAGCGAAGGCTGTGTCCGAATACCCAATCACCTCTAGAATGCCAGTCCGTCTATACATGAGCATGTAATCCTTAGTTTCTTGAAGGTATCTCATCGCCTTCTTTGCAGCTCTCTGGTGGCCAACACTTGGGTTATTCTGATATCTACCTAACATTCTCACAGCAAATGCAATGTTAGGTCTTGTGCAAACTTGAGCATACATTAGGCTTCCAACTGTTGCAGCATATTGATTGTTTTTCATTTGTTCTTGTTTGAGCTCATTTTTTGAGCACTAGTGTAAATTGAACGTATCACCCTTCATAATACACTTGGTGAACAATCCTTCATCCAAAACCTCTTTAAAACCTTGTTGATATAAGTCTCTTAAGACAAACCCAAAATGCCTTGAGATCTATCCATATGGATCTTAATGCCAATGACATAAAATGCCTCTCCCATATCCTTCATATGAAAGTTCCTTGAGAGAAATTGCTACACCTCATATAGCAAACCCTTATCATTAGTTGCAAGTAATATTTCATCCACATATAGCACAAGGAAACAAATCCTACTCCGATTGACTTTCTAGTATATACATTGATCCATGATATTTTCTTCAAAACCAAATGAAGAGATAACATCATGGAACTTCAAATACCACTGACCACAGGCTTGTTTCAATCTATATATGGATGTCTTCAGTTTGTAGACTAAATGCTCACTATCACTAGAGGAAAATCCTTCTAGTTGTTTTATATAAACCTCTTCCTCTAGATCACCATTAAGAAAGGCCGGTTTTACATCCATTTGATGCAGATTCAAATCAAAATGAGCAACCAATGCTATAATTACTCGAAGAGAATCCTTTTTAGATATAGGAGAAAAGGTCTTCGTATAGTTGATTTCTTCTCTTTGAGTGAATCTTTTGGCAATGAGTCTTGCCTTATGTCTCTCAATGTTGCCCAAGGAGTCTTTCTTTGTTTTAAAGATCTACTTACATCTAATGGCTTTTACACCATCAGGCAACTCAACAAGATCCTTGACTCTGTTAGATGCCATAAAATCCATTTTATCTTTCATGGCATTGTGCCATAAGTCAGATTCCTTAGAACTTATGGCATGTGAAAACGTTTTAGGATCATTTTTTACTCCAACATTGTAGTCAGACTCTTGTAGATATACAATATAGTCATTAGGTATCGCTAATCGCTTTTTTCTAGTAGATCTCCTTAATGTTGGTTCAACATTCTCCTGAGGAGCATGTTGTTCAACAGGCTATTCAACAGGTTCCTATATTTGTTGTTCAGTTGGCCCACTATTTCCTAATCAACAGTCTATGGAACTTAAACTACTTGTTGTTGTTCATCACACATTTGAACTTTAAGTGTGTTGTGTACAACAATCAATCTATCACAAGAAGTGGAAGGTTGAGCATCTATATGATCTTACTCAAGAACTGTGTTCTAGGATAGATCGCTTCCAATAATCAAGTCATTCTCAAGAAATTTTGCATTCCTTGATTCCATAAATCTAGTACTATGAGATGGACAATAAAATCTATATCCCTCATATTGTTCAGCATAACCAACAAAATATCCACTTATGGTCCTTGGGTCTAGCTTTTTCTCCTGTGGATTATAATCTCTTACCTCCAATAGGCATCCCTAAACACATACACGTCGTAAACTTGGTTTCCAACCTTTGAATAACTAAAAAGGCGCCTTGAGGATAGCCTTGGTTGGAACTTGGTTCAATATGTTAATTGTCGTCTTAAGAGCTTCAGTCCATAAGGACTCAGAAAGCTTGGAACTAGCAAGCATACTCTGCACCATGTTTAATAATGTTTAGTTTTGTGACACCCGAGCATATTTAGTACGTTAAAAATGCAATAACTTAAAAATTATTGATTAATGCAATTTTTATGATAAAATTTATAAAAGTAAAAAATGGGATTTTTAAGGGTAAAAATCATGCCATAGTCTTAAATAAAGAAAAAATGATATGAAAATAAGCTAGAAAGCTTAATTGTTGCAAAATGTATTTGCAACAAATGTTAAGACAAAAATACAATTTAAGAAAAAATACTATAATAATATGAAAAATTATACAGTATTAGAATAATGTAGTGTAAGGAAATACACTGAAAAAGTTATATAATATGGAAATTACACTGCAAAGTAATGCAGTGTAAGAATTTGACCATTTAAGGTTAAGCAGCACAAAAATTGGACTGTTTTAGTTAAAGCAGTATAAGAATAATACTGTTTGGAGAATATCGATGAATAAAGAATGTTGAAGTAGTATAGAGAATATACCGACAATATAAGAAAAATACTATCAGTATAAATTTAGGCTATACAAAATTAGATAATATTATAATTACATTATGTGATAGATGAAAATAAGTATGGGAGGTTGTGAAAGCTCATGAATTATATGAAAAAGAATACTGACAGTATAAGAAAAATACTATCATTAAAAATTTAGACTGTGTAAAAAGTCAATGTGGGACCCCCATTGAACACTCAAATGGATGAGAATTTGCCACCATACCTCCTTGGGTGGCCCAATTACACATTGCCAAGTTAAGCCAAATAATGATAAGTGATGACTAATATGGTAAGTCATCAAATTTGGTGAAAAAGTACCAAAATATCCCTTGATGTGGCCAATCAAATGTTGCTAAGTTAAGTCAATTTTTTTTAACCCAAATAATGGCAAGTGATGATGATGACGGTGAATCATCAAAGTTATAAAAAAAAAGCTTTATTTATTACGTGTTTTCATGAAGTAAGAACCAAAGAAAAAAAATGCTCCATTCTCTCCATGAAACCGTCCCTCCCTAGGCCTTTTTCTCTCAAAATTTTGATGATTCCCAAGCTTCAAATCATGTAAAGAAGCAAGAACAAGTGAAGGAGATGAGGATTCAAGAGTTTTCAAGGTAAAACGTAAGCTTTTCCTATTATGCTTAAGTGTTTTGTTCATGATTTGGATGAGATTTTCATGGGTTATGTTATGGATGGTTTTCAAGGGATTTTGAGATGCTTACAAGTATCAAAAGGAAAGACTACTACCTCGGAAAGGTTAGGTAAATTCTTAGTCCTTGAAACTAAGCTAAAATTTATGTTTTATTATGTATGCCAAGTGTTTGATGAAATGCTTAAGCTATGGCATGTAATATGGACATTATGGCATGATTGTTTTATGTTTTTTAATTGAGGGTGATGATGAAAGAAAGAAAGAAAGTAGGGGTTTTGGTATTTAAAAGTGAAAAATTGTTAAATTTTGTAAAGTTTAACTAGTTTCAAAGGAATGGGGTCTTGAGGGCCTTAGAGGCCAATTTATGTTCCAAACATGATATAGGAACTACAAAAATAGTGAAGGAAACAACTTTTGTGAACAAAGTTTTATAAAATTCTAAAAGGACTAAATTGCAAGGATTTATAAAAGTTCAGTAGATTTGAAAATCAGCCAAAAATTCTACCTTAACGATGGAATTTGAGGAAAGTTAAAACATAAAAGTTGTAAAACTCATTGAAACTGTTAAGACAATATAAACAGTTCATCAAAATTCTGCTCGATTGAGTAGTTATGAATTTTACGAAATTTTAAGCATAAAATTTCAAGAAATGAAAACGTTATGAAATGTTTGAAATTTGACTATGATGCTTTTGTAAGTTCTATTCCTTGTAAAAAAAACTAAACATTTTGGTACAAAATGATTTTTTTTGGTTCTAGGGGCAAAAATGTAAAGATTTTTGTGTTTCAGGTCAAAATTAAAAAATCGTGTGAAAATTGGGTTTTCACCAAGGAAGTTGGGTTCCTACACTGTAATAGGCAGTGTGTAACCATAGATGCTAAGTTTTGAAGGATTTAAAGTTTTGTCAAAGAAGAATGAAAGAAAAACATCAAGGGCAAAATGGTCATTTTATGAAAAAGACCAAAACGGACCCAAAATGCCCTATATCAAAAAACACTCCTTAGTGTGAATTTTTTCATAAGATGTAAGTAATAAAATGGTTAAGCAATGAGTTTTATAAAGTTACGAAATTGATGAAAAACCCATTAAGGATAAAATCATCATTTTTAAGAAAACGACTAAAGTGGAGTTGAACACTCGAAAACTAGCAATTGATCTCAGATGGAAAATGTTTTATAATACGTTAAATGATGAACTGTTACATGAGATGGGAAATTTAATAAGGGATGTTTAAGTAAAAGAAAGGTAACCCGATAAGTTACAAAGTCAAGTAAAAAAGAGGTAACTTGATGGGTTACAAAGTTAAGTAAAAAGATTGATAACTCAATGGGTTATAGGGTTAAGTAAAAGGTACAATAACCTGGTGGTTTACAAAATTAAGAGCAACGGGATACAAAGTAAAGAGAAGGATAAATCGATAGGGTATCAAGTTAAGTTAAAAGGAAAGAACAGTTAATGTAAAACTTTTATAATCAATCGAGTAGATTGATAAAAAGAAAGTTAACTGATAAGTTGAGTGTCATATGATTAGGACACAGAGGCCGACTAATGAAAGGAAAAGGAAGGAAACAGGAACGTTAGAGCTAAGTCTAGGTAAGTTCAAACCTTACCTACAGTATGAAGTAAATGATTTTCAAATGTTTATATATATGTTTGCAAATATGTTTGCAAATGTTATACAAGTTGTTTTTAAAATATATTTTCACTTGTTATGCATATAGTTTTAAAGATTAAGTAAACGTTTGCAATGTATTTGCAATAATTATGTTTAAAGTATGTTTGTATTTTGTTAATGCATAATGTTTTATAGTTTAAGTTATAAGTTTTATGTTGCATTTGTTATGCAATAAGTTTTATAGCATAAGTTATGATTTGCAAATGTGTTTGCATATGATGTGATTGCATTGAATATGCTCACTAAAGTTAATAAAAAGGTAAAGTAAAGATAAAAAGAAAGTGTTATACCAGCCTCTTTGATGTGAGGTACACAAGTAAAGTTAAAGTTTTGACCTCCTTGATGTGAGGTATATGACCTTGGTGTTCGAAGGTCTCAAGTCTTTCACAAGAGAAGCATTATGTTTATGATCTCATGATTAATGATGTTTGCACGAACACTAAAGTTTACAAGATAAAGAGAGTTAAGAAACAAAGATAAAAAGTTCAAGTAAGAAAAGAATGTTCATAAGATGCTCACAATTGAAAGTTCGTAATTGAGCATAAATAGAATCATACATTATGAATTTGCTTGTATTCCTTATTATGAAGTGTTTTTGTGAAATGATTATGGAAAACAATCTAAAAATGTTTTTACATTAAATGTTTATGAAAAACATATTTATGTTTTCAAGAAAAGGTTTATGAAGGACATTTTAAGAAAAACATTTAAGAAATGTTTTATGAAAAATGTTTTGAAAATATTTTATGAAAAATGTTCATGAAAAACATTTTAAGAACAAGGATTTTATGGGAAAAGCCTTTAAAGCATGTGAAAATTATTTGTGAGATTTCGTTTGAACTTACTAAGCGAAAGCTCAATAAAAATTTCGTCATGCTATAGGTAGTCCTATGGGTGACGAGTAAACCTTGTTAGAAGAGTTGGGTGCTGCGGAGGACAGCTGCGAAGACTTGGGTATAGATACCACTATAGTATGCTTCTGCTAGTTTGAGAAAATGTTTTCTCACTATTTGATATAGTCTTTTCAAAGTTTAAGAAAGTCAAAGTTTTAAGATATGTTTTCAAGGTTTAAATTATATTTTCTTTTACAAAATGTTTCTTATAATTAAAGGAAAAAATTTTCTTCAGTATTTTATTTACTAAGTAAGATTAATGTTTAAGAAATGATATTTAAAGAAAGTTAAGTGACTACCCAAAAAGACGGGTCGTCACAGGTTTTTTCTTTCAACTACACCATTCTAGTCTGAAGAACCAGGCATAGTGTATTGGGCAACAATCCCATGTTCTTGAAGAAACCTAGCAAATAGACTAGGTGCTTGTCCATGCTCAGTGTATCTACCATAGTACTTTCTACCTCTTTCTGATCTCATGATCTTAATTTACTTTCTGCATTGTTTCTCTACTTCCGCTTTAAAGTCCTAAAAAGCGTCTAGTGCTTCATATTTATTGTTAAGCAAGTAGAGATATATGTATCGTAAGTAATCATCTATGAAAGAGATGAAGTACCTTTGAGAGTACATATCCATGTCTAGACTACAAATATCTATATGTATGATTTCCAATAAATTAGAACTCCTCTTGGCACCTTTCTTTGACTTGTTAGTCTGCTTACCCTTAATGCAGTCTACACAAGTATTAAAATCAATAAAATCTAGAGTACTAAGTACTCCATCATTTATTAATCTCTTAATTCTCTCAATAGAGATATGTCCCAATCTTCGATGCTACAACATAGAAGATTCATCATTTACAACACATCATTTTATACCAACATTTACATGAACATGCAAAGTAGTATAATTGGCATCATTTTGTAAATTAAGACGAAAAAGACCATCGAACAAAGTACCGCATCCAATAAAATCATATTTATAAAACAAATTGAAAGAAGATTCTAAAAATTTAAAGGAATATGCAACTAATACAAGTTTGGAAACTGAAATTAAATTTTTAGAAAAACTAGCAATATAAAATGTCTTTTCCAAATACAAAACAAACCCACTACTTAAGATCACTAGCTTGCATGTTCCTACATCCTACATGTGAGTGTATCTTATATCCAGAATAGATGCTTTGCTCACTTCCCACTGGCTTCCGTAGGTCTTGCAATTCCTGCAGGGAATTGGTAACATGGATTGTAGAATCGGAGTCAATTTACCATGTGTTATAATTAACATCAATCATATTGGATTCATAACAGACGAGTGAGAGTTAAGTTCTTTTCTTATCAAGCCATTCTTGGAATTTAGAGCAGTCCTTCTTTACGTGCCACTTCTTCTTACAAAAGAAGCACTTGGACTCCTCCTTAATATCCAGCTAGGTAGGAAACTTTCCTTTCCCCTTTTGCTTGGTCTGAAACTTCTTCTTATTGCCCTAGGTTGCTAGATATACTTTCTCTCCCTCTTCCATAACGAGTCTTCCCTCCTCCTAAACACACATGGTCAACAGCTCATTAATTGACCATTTATCCTTATGTGTTATAAGAGATCTTAAAGGGACCATACTCAGGGGGTAGATTGTTTAGAATGTAATTTACTATGAACGAATCATACAACTCAACCTCAAGGTCTCTAATTGAGCTGCAATTGCCCTCATATGCACGATATGCTCACGCATGCCCTTTATACCGATAAGTTTCAAGGATGAAAACTACATAATCAGGGTGCTTGCCAATGTCTTATCTGAAGACTCAAATCGCTCAACAATAGCCTTTAGTAGTGTTCGGACATTGTCATATTGATCAATTGAACCCTTAATCCCAATAGAGATTTTGGTTTTTATGAACATAACTGAGAGACGATTGGATTGCTTCCATTTTTCATATTGATTAACATCATCTGGAGTGCTAGTCTGAGTGATAGAGGGTAGCTTATCCTTTCTAATAGCATAGTCAATGTCCATCCACCCCAAATGAAGGAGAATTCTCTCTTTCCAAACTTTATAGTTATCACCCTTAAGCTCGGGAATATCATATTTCATATCAGATAAATTAACAGGTTGAATTATTGCAATGCATCAAACATACATGCTCATGTCACAAAACTTTGAAGCTTATAACTATATGACATATTTTACCAATGTAAATCATGCTATAAAAATTATGAATCATATGGCATATACAACTGAATATGGGCTAAGTTTTTAATTACCGTTGATTCACATACAACCTTATGATGATACTATTAAACTATATTCTATTTCTTAATCCTTGTGGAAAAATTAAGAAAATAGTTTAATATTTCGTCATAACCAATCATATTTAATATAATAAAATTTCCTATGGGATAAATTTCATTATATCAAACATAATTAGTTACAATTAATGCCTGTTTAACTAAATATGATTTAAAAAATTTAATGTATAATTTCAATATAATCAAGATGCTATGGCTAATCTTAAATCAGTTAAAATTATACAAATTACTCAAGACATTTAATTTTCATGCATAAAATATTCATGAATTTGCATGTCTTATAAAAATTAACAACTAAAAAATACATGCAAAATAAACTATGCAAATTTCTAAAATTTTATTTAAACATAAATAATAAAATCTTGGATTTCATTAAATTTATTTTAGATTAATCAAAAATTAATTTTTCAAAAGTACCCAAATACAAATTCTATAAAAAAAATACCAAAACAATTAATTAATTTTTTTTGGGATTTTTTTGTAAAAAAATGTCCCCTGAAAATGGCATGTTGTTTTCATTACTAAAAGAAAACGACATGTCATTTTAAAACGACAAGAATAGTCTCGCCTTGAGTGAAACGACGTGTCATTTTTTCAATAAAAAACGACATGTTGTTTTGTACTCGGAAAATGTGTCCTCCACCTAAGTAAAACGATGTGTCGTTTTTCTCAATAAAAAACGACACGTTGTTTTGCTATTTGGCCAAAACAATATGTTGTTTTGGCCCCCTGAAATTGAATTTTCAACCGAATTGGGTCTTTGTTGCTCGAATTTGACCCAAATAGGTTCAATTGAAGACCTGGTTAATTCCATACCTTATCGGCACCAAAATTGACGTTTTAAAAACCCAGAATGTTAGAAAATTAATTTTCTAATGATTTCCAACATTGGTTTTCATAAAAAATCATCAAAAAATGAGTTCAAATACAACAAAGTTTTGGATATTTGAAAAGCTCTATTAAACTCCATTCAAAGATACTAAGGTAGAGAAAAAACCATGCTCTGATACCAAATATTAAAAATTTACAGAATTATGATTTTCAACATTTATGCATGAATTCAAATTGCATAAAAAAAAAGCTAAATACAGAAACATAAAGGAAACGAAATCTAACCTCCAACTATTGACAAATATAGTAAGAATGGAGAGTCTTTGCAAGAATTCTTAAAAAAAGAGAATCTTTCAAATCTTTTTGCAATTTAGATAGATGGTGTATTTCTGAATAATTGCAAAGGCTTAGGGATCTCTTACGTGATATTTATAGACACCTACTGTCAAGGTGTGCGCTACTATTAAGAGATATTTCTGAAATAAGGCCTTCTCTTTGAAGCGTCATAACATTTTAAAGATATCTTTTGGTTGACGCCCTTTAAAAAATACGTGTACATTGGGCCATTTAAATTTAATTTTATTTGTTTATTATCATTTAAAATCTAAATAAATAATAAATAAATTAAAATAACATCATACTTACATATACTAACCAGAACAGGTCGTAAATTAGTCTTGATAAATGTGATCAATGCATTACTGTAGACATAGCACCGTATATCTCTGTACCGGATAGATTAAAAATGCAACTGCGCCCACATATGTGAGAAAAAATTACGACTAAATTGAAAACTATATTAAAACATAAAACTGAATATTGACATTTAATATAGAAAATCTCCATATTCCATAAAAAAGCTCAAGAATTTCAAAGATCCAGCGAACAAGATATAACGCTTCAACTGCTAATATATGGCGGCAAACAAAAAAAAACCCAATAATTGAATGTGTATATAGGCCAAAGCTGTGGTGCAACGCACGTACCAAACTTTTAGCACAAGTAAGTAGTAGGATAAAAGTTCGCGTTTTGTGTCAGGTGTGTCAGTCGTGGAATTGGTTTTGTTAAGCAAGCTGGTAGGGAAAAAACCGGCACCTATGGGTTTGAAACTACTGTTCATTGGCTTATTTAGTAAATTTTTTTCTAATGAAGGGGTACTGTTGTCAACACACCTATAAACGAAGGAGTTAAATCTGTTTAAAAAGCTCAAAAAAAAAAAAAAAAATCAAGACATTATTGTAATTTCAATCGAGATGGCAACTAACATCCTTGTTTGACTTCCATTACAAACTTAATTTAAGATTTGCTTATTTAAAAAAAAAAGATAAAAACTACTGTGATGGAAGGTGCTTTTTCTCATTGATGAGGACAGAATTTTGACTATCGGATGAAAATCTAATAGCTAAGATAGTGATGTCCTATAAAAATAAAATATGCCACACCCTATCTTTTTATCTCTTTTCTTTCTTCCTCGTCTTCTTATCTCTTGTATGAATCCATGTATGTAGGTGACCCAGCCCCATCTCAATTCTATTTCCTTCTCCACTTCATGTTAGAAAAGAGGTGTTTGGTAACAGTGCTTCACACCGCCTTTTTAGTTATAAACAGTGTAAAGCTCTTACATGCTGTTTTAATAATAAAAAAATCGCTACAGTATAAAATTCTCACATGCTACCGTAAATACAGTTTTAATCATCCTGTTAAATTTTCTAAAAATTGGTTGAAAAATTAAAGTGACTAAGAACAACATCCACAACAAGCGGACCATTCTATTTCTTTCTTCGTTCTTCTTTCTTCCACCTTCTTCTCCCTTCACCCATTATATTCTCCGCAATTAACGGTATGAAACAAATTCACGGCATAGGATTGGTGATTGTGAAGAAATTAAAAAAGGCCCACGGATTGTGAAAAAAGACACTGATGATTGTTAAAAGGACAGAAAGCAAACCAAAATTCAGTCCAACAACATCATGTCTTGTGTCTTAACTGGCCCAATATTCCACTTGAGATTAGGGAGTTGCAACAATATAATTGATTCTACCAACAGTATACCCATAAAAAAAAGTAGCACATGGTAATTTCTAAAATACGTAGATTTGATTGCATTTACTCTATTTGATATCAGATTTGTTCAGCAAATTTTTTTGAAAACCTATTTGATAGTAGTATTATTTTAAAATTTTACAAATGGGTATGATGCGATTAAATGATCATTAAAGAAACACAATTCCTAGCACCTTATATGAGGAAATCCAAATCCCATGATGCAAATAACTGGGAGTGTTTATAGAAGAGTCCCAATTGGCTTAAAAAAATTACATAGAAGAAAATAAGACAGTGGAGAAGAAGAGAGAAAGATGAAGTTGAGAGGTTGATAAGAGTCGCAAGACAAGAGGAGAAATAGGGGTACAGAGAGAAAGGAATATGGTCGAGGGGTGCAAAAATAAAGTTCACTTTTTTATTCTCAAAGGTCGCCAAAAAAAAAAAAAAAACTTAAAATTGAGTCTAATTAAAGCCAGACTATTGAGATCAATCTTAACAAATATAATTGTATTAGAGTTTTGATTCTTCAATTAATAGGTGACATGCTGCAGTAATCCTATGTATATATAGATAACATGGTAGAACCGATTATATATTCGTTAAAGTAATGAAATTTCCATGAAGAAAGATGCCAAATATCCATTTTATATAAAGATGATGTAAGCAGTATATCGAATTTACAATAAATGGAAAGAAACAGTATATTCATATGCGGAGTACTTGTGAGTACCATATAATGGTAATTCCATCTAAAAACTTTCCATAATAAGAATTACTTAGAAATAAAATATAGTAAATACAATATATTACAAGTATGACAACACAAATATTCGCATTATCCACGATCACATCATGTATGATATTGGACAATACGAACTGAAGGTTGCTCCGATGTCACATGTTTTGTAATTAATTTGAAATTAAAAAATCATAAATATCTTACCTCTATTTATAATGATCAAGACAAAAATAAAACTCACTATCTCAGATCTTCTAGTTTACTCCACCTTTAGGAAGCCCTATAGATAGAAATACACAGCAAAGAACTTTTTTCTGGTGTGGCTAGACTAGGAACCCTTGATTTATTTATAGAGCTAGAAATCATCTCTTTCCATCAATGAGATGAATACAAAAGATTGTAACTTATGTAACTCTTTCTAATATTAGTTCTGTAAAATACTTACCAAATTAAAAGAATTAATATCCCATCGTCAAATATGAGTAATTACAATATTCAAAACCATTCATATTCTTTATATTAAATTGCTATCAATGTGGACCATTAAACATGAACGTTTTTAACATTTAGAACCGCTAGCTAAGTACTAGTGCTGTTAGCTTGGAAGGGGCATTATAAGTTAAACTTCGAGAGATAACATTGATTATATAAAACTTGACGATGACAAAAGGAAAACAACCAAACATTAATGCAATTAAAAAATAAAAAAAAGCTAAGCTCATTGAGTAGCAACAAAACTCACTACAAGAAAAACTATATTTAACGACATGTAGTTTTTAAATATCGTTAAAAAGTACATACAACGACATCTTTAACAAAGATATCATTAACGATATTTAAAATAATAATTAACGACATCTATATTTATATAGATGTTGTATTAAAAGTCTCATTTTAACGACAATAGTTTAGTGTTGTTAAATTATTTAACGACAAGTAAGAGATGTCGTCAAAGCCTTGAAGA
>CAMOHE010000353.1:0-19684 GCA_946598075.1 Artocarpus hirsutus
AAAAAAAAAAAAAAAAAACCCGACAATAACAATAGCAATGGCATCTTTTAGACTTGCAAAGTAAGAATAGTTTTAAACGGTTGGAATTCTTCAAGTTTAAATGTAAAATATTATGGCAATCTATTGTCCTGTACAGGATACTTATAAAGAGATTTGTAGGAATTTATAAGACTTTAACTTTTAAAGTGTTTGATGACTTGTACATAAGTATGGTGTTGTGTGAGCAGTGACGCTGTAAAGATGCACTTGGCACCTAAGTGCGGGTATGTGAGTGCGTGACACATGGCACTTGTAAAAAATAATATTTTATTTTATTTAATTAAATTTAGATATAATTTTTATTTTATTTTTAGATTTAATTAATTAATTTAAAATAATTTGAATTTATTTTGAAAGATAACCTTTTAGAAACAATATAAAATTCAAATTTAGCCGATCAAATAGGTTACAATCTTTCTGTGACAGTTACTCTCAAATGAATCAACTATTGTTTTTTAATTATAAATTTAAAAGCATGACTAGAGTTAATTTATTCTGTTTTTACGATTATTTTTCTCTTAAAAAAAATGTGTTCAATTTTCTAGTGTTTTGTCGTCGTTACTTAGTGTAAAAACACATTCATAAACTTGTCATATCTTGAAAACGATTTGCAGAATAATTCTTGTAAACAATCAATCGAGAGGGGGTAAATAACACTTAAAAAAAAGTATATTTTATTACGTGTTTCATATCAAATTTTTAAGTCTTCGTACCAACTTTCCAATATAAATATCTTCAAGAAAAAAAAGTTTTAAATGAAAAAACAAAAATATGGAATTCAATTGATCAAACCAAACTGACTTTTAACACCTGAGTTGGTTGGATTCATCAAACGAATATGTGAATATGTTCTCTCTTTTTTTTAGTACAAAAGTTTTTGATGTTAGACTTCCTACAACGTTTCCAAGGATTGTATATAATTGTTGTGGTCGACGTTTATCTGGTGTTAGAGTGTAGTTTTAATCATACTGTTTGAACCATAAATAATATAAAATCCTCATATGTTATAATATAAAACAAAAATTTACTACAATGTAAAATTTTCAAATATTATAATGCATAGTTTTAACTATATAATTTTAATTACTCTCCCAAACATCCTAAGTGGTTGTAATCTTAAAATCCTTGTAACCTAAAGAATTGATAGTAATCAGTTTTTAATTCTCTTTAATATTGTAACAAATCTAGAAAAGTTATCCTTTTTTTTTTTTTTTTTTTTTTTTTTTTTTTGCATTCAACTCGTAGATGAAAGGAGGTGATTTTTGTTAGCCTTACATACAGAGAAAATTTTGTTATGGCATGTGTACTTCCATGTATAAGGCACTAAAGGTAGGATAGGCTTGAAGATATAAGGTAGTGAGTTGCTTTTTCTGTCTTACTCAACTATAGTTGAAGGGTTAGACCCTTATCACCTTTTTTTCCTTTTTTTTTTTCTTTTTTTTGAAATGGTGAATATGTTTAATTGAGTTCTCATAAAATTACCTGTCCTCGGTTATGAATTTGTGTTTTTTCTTTTGTTCATAGGCATTGATTTGATTTGTGGGCTCTGAGGATCTCGACTAAACGAATAGAGTGTTTAAGAAGTGTAACTAGAACTAAACTTTTGAATTAAAAACTGTAGCATATGAAAGCTTTTATGTTATAGCTAAGTTTTTTTAATTACTGTATCTTATAAGAGCTTTATATTATAATAACTAAAAATTTTAGTTAGAACTAATTTTATTAAAACACCTTAGAATTTTAATGTAGTTTTTTTTTGTGGGTAAGAAAGTCTCATACAGAATGCGACCGTACTACATGTGGCTATGATTCAAAATTGACTTGTGTAGATTTTCAACAACAACAAAATATGAAATGACCACAAAAAAGAGTCTAGATACTAACATGACCGCAAAGTTATATTCTAAGATGCTGCCGTGGCGTCATTAATAAATATTTACCCAATTCCACTTGTAAATAAGCCTAATTGGAACCGTTAGGGATTTTTTATAAGAACATAATTGGAACTGGTATCCTAATTTGAATTTTATGGGCATGACTTATCTAATTCCATTGATGGCTACCTGCCAAAAAAATTAATTTCATAAAGGGTCCCCAATTTATCATAAGCAATTAAGTGGTAGATATCTTTGACATCATGAAAGGGGAGAACTAATTAGGGCCGACAATTTTGAACATGATACAAAAACAACAGGGAGATAAATGAGTTTGGACCGCACGTTTATTAATAGGGCCGTAAATTAGTTAGCATAAATAACACAAAAATAAACCAACTAGATTCCTATCAATACGTTTAACACTCTTTAACACGTTTGATTAAACATGCCGTAAAATGTTGACATGACGCGACACGATCCATCCATTTATGACACATATAAACCAAAAAATAAAAATTTTTAATTTTGTAAATATGAAAATATATTACACCCAATCCTACCATTAACCCTAGGGCTAATCGTGTGATTTTAGATATTTTGGGTCTTTGTTATTTTTTTGTTATTTTTTTTAATTTTCAGTTAACTGGCTTACAAATGTATCATATATATGTATTTTTATCATGTCAGCCTGTTACGGCTCGTTTAATAGTCTTTTTAATCATATCGTGTCGTGTTAAGCATGTTAATGCGGTTCGTGTTCATGTTTAAGTTCCTAGCACATTTATTAATCGTTTGTATTTATGTTCATGCCAATCGTGTTGTGCTATAATCATGTTGACTCGAACAGGAATTGCCAGCCTTAAAACCAATTGCGTAAGCAAGAAATTTAAGGAAAGAAACTTATGCACGATGGGATCACTTAATGTCATCATATTTCCAAATTTAAAACAATTTATGAAGAATAATATTATCATATCATTAAATGAGAGCATGTATTGTTTGAATGTTATTATGAATTTGGAACTTTATGGGTGGTGCACATGTTAGAATAGCATATCTTGCACATATTAAAAAAAAATACACCTTTTTTTATAATACAATCATCTCTCGAGGGGGAAAAGAAATGGATGCTTGGATAGATAATAACTGCCTTTATGTCTGGGCCATTTAACCTAACGTTCACAAGGAATAGTACATGCCCCTCTAGATCGTTCTGTTTATTTATTTATTGTTGTTTTTTCTTAGGGAATTTATTGTTGTTCTTTTTTATAATTATTGTTTTTTTTCCCTATAGTTTGTAGCATTAATATCAAAGCATACCCCTCTTCATCTCTCTCTCTCTCTTTTTTTTTTTTTTTTTTTTTTACTTGAGGGTATCTTCTTGATCTTTTAGCTAAGCAGAATTGGCAAAATGGAGATTGAGGTAACGATATATGTGCATAACCATTGACAATTTCCTCTTTTTCTTTATTTGACTCTTGCAAATTTCTTAGAGAGAGTTTATTAAATTATTTAAAAAATATCGTTCTAATTATTATAATGTAAAACTCTCATACTTTACAATATAAAACAGAATATACTATAATATAAAACTTTCACATATTACAATAAAATTCTTCAATAAAATTCTTCTATTCTTTGATTCTAATTGTGTCGTCAAACTCGACCGTGACTTGCAGGGTAATGCACATCTAGCCCATACTCTCAATAGTCGTTTTCGAGAGGAGAAAAAAAGATAGGTCAACAGTGATTTCAGACGTTTAAAGTGGAAAGTCGTCGTTTTTATTAAAATGCCTTTACCTTAAATGTGGGAACAAGGAAAAAAGCAACTTTATCCTTTTTAAGAGTAAAAAAAATTAATTACACCGACGCTAACAGGAGTAACACCTTTTTTTTTTTTGGTTTGGCTCCAAACTAAATTTTGAATCATGTTTAAGTTGATGAACTTTCATATACTTTTGCTGCCGTGTTGATGTTTACTTTATTTAAAAAAAAAATCTTTTATTTCCTTTTAGAATGAATTACGAACTTAAAGTGAAGGTTTTGTGTTGTTTGTTTTGGAGTAACAACACATGTTTGTCTCTTCTTCTAAGCTAGTGACTAGCTAGGGCATGAAGCTCATATAAGAAGAACACAATTTTTAACTAACAACTTTTATAGTCCAACAAAAAAATAGCAAATTTTTATTAAGTTCTATTAAATTATCATTATTATCACAATATTTTGTATAGCATGAAAAAGTAATCCATCAATAATTTTATAATTTTGAACTTTCAAATCTTTATTAGATTTTATCAATTTTACTTCTTTTTCACTTTATGTGGTTTTGATCAAATTTAAAAATTAAAAATACACATCATCGATTATGATACACTGTTGTTAAAGGAAATAAAATCTTATAATGAAAATAATTTTCACATAATAGTTTTGAAATTAGTAAACTAACGAAAAATAAAAGGGTTGCGATAAAGAGATAATTTTACAAGTGGAATCCACCTAAAACAGGGTGGTGATAAACCTCGTCCAATCAAGTGCATTATTACAGGCTAAACAAGTTGAAATTTTACAGGCTAAACAAGTTGAAATTTTAACTCATTACAGAACAAAAGTGTTTAGGTTTCCCCTATTATCTAATTACCTGCATCTTATTTTAAATCAAATATAGTATGCATAATGTTCTAATAAAATATATAATTTTGAGTATATTCTTGTATAACATATAATGTGTAAACTTTGAGATCTATTGTTTTTAATTTACAATGTCCTATACTAGAGTTGGTAATTTCGGACACGGCATGATGACATAATACGAAAACGATACGATATAAACGGGTTTATACTGTACGTACATTAATTGGGCCATAAATAGGTTGACACGAATAACACGAAAATAAATGTGTTGGATTTGTGCTATCACATTTAACATGCTTTGACATGTTTAATTAAACATATAGTAAACATGTCAACACAACACAGCACGACCCGCCCTTTTATAGGATGTTTAAACTTAAAATAAAAAAAAATTAAGAATTTTAGTGGTTCAAGATTCAATAATAGCTTTTAATATATTTATTATATTTTTGTGCTTTCGAAACCAAAAGTCCCACATCGAAAGTGAAATAAGACGTCTCTCAACTCCTCTTTAATATAAAGCCTTAGTTTTTCCTTTAAAGTCTGCATTCCGTCTATGGTTTCAAAACAATTTTTCTCTAATGAGAAAAAAATAAAAATACAGTTGAAAATATTTAATAATTTAAAGAATGGAGAAAAAATAAAAATACAGTTTAAAGTATTTAATAATTAAAAATTATTATATTATTTACACTAATACTTAAAGCTTTTTATTAATTTTGGTTTTAAAGAATTATATAGTAAAAAATTAAATATTTATTTTTTTAATCCCGTAAAAAAAATTATACAGTAAAAAAATTAAATATTTATTTTTTAATTGTGTCTTGTTACAGGTGTTATAGGCGTGTTGTGTTCGTGTTTATATTTTAGGCACGTTTATTAAACGTGTCGTGTTTGTGTTTAGTTTAATCGTGTCGTGTTATAAACATGTTGGCACGAACACGACATGCGAACACGAATTGCCAGCTACATGACATATACATGAGTGATTTTTTTATTTATTCAATTTGTTATATCCTGAAAATAGTTAAATAGGTTGCTTACTATGAGAACTATGAAGCAAGTTGGTGAGAGGGTACACCTTTGGATCAAAGTAAGGAGGTGTTAAATTGAAGATATATTTTTTCCTCTGCCTCAGTTTGAGTTTTAGCTTTTTGTTCCCCAAAATGCAGCTTCATCTCCATCAAACATAGTTACCATAACGTTAGACCAAGGGCATTTCTAAACCCACATATGAACTTGAATTGTCTAATAAAGTCAAATATCTCATGAATCATTATGTGTCTATCCATTGCTTGTCTGAATGTCATTTGTGAATCAATTATCTACTATATCTATTCTTGACAGGGTGCAGAAACCCATCGCTAATCCAAGATGGAAAGCTGCTATGAACAAGCCTTGCAAAAAAAAATGAAACATGGGAATTCATTAATCATTCCTTAGGAAAGAATTGTTTAGGTGTTGATGGATTTACACCATGAAGTACAAAGCAGATGGTACAATTGAACACCTTAAACTAAGATGGGCAAAAAAAGGGTACACTTAAACCTATGGAATCAATTATACATAAACGTTTACACTTGTAGCCAAAATCAACACGGTTCGAGTCTTGTCGTCTTTAGCTACAAATTGGATTGGTCACTATAACAAAAACACCTTTCTACATGGCGAATTATCTAAAAAAGTCTACATGGATCTTTCACTAGGATGCACAATACCAAGAAGGCATTCTTAAAAGGTGTGCAAGTTGAAGAAGTCATTGTGTGGGTTGAAACAGTCTTAGAGAGCATGGTTTGGAAAGGTTCACAAAATTATGATAGCCTTTGGCTACTATCAGTGCAATTCAGACCACACCTTATTCTTGAAGAAACAACAGGGTAAGATCACTGCACTTATTATATATGTAGATGACATGGTAGTCACTGGGAATTATACAAAAGAGAGGAAAGCACTTTAGGAATACTTGTCTAGAGAATTTGAAAGAAAAGATCTAGGTCATTTAAAATATTTTCTTTGGATATAGAAGCGTCTTGATCTAATAACAAAATCTTTTTATCTTAAAGAAAATATGCCTTAGATATATTGAAGGAGACTGGAATGTCAGCATGTTAAACAGCCAATACTCTAGTTAAAGAAGGTTTGAAGTTATGCATTGAGTCTAATCAAGTACCAGCTAATAAAGGGAGATACTAGAGACCTATAGAAGATTGATGTATATAACATACACAAGGCCAGATCTTGCTTATGCATTGAGTGTTTCGACTAATTTATACATAATCTGGAGAGCAACATATGAATGCAGTTATGTGCATTTGTGGTCTCTGAAGTCTTCTCCTTGAAACGGAATTTTTCTCTCTAAGAATATACATTACCCAAAGATTAATGCATATACTGATGCTAATTGAGTTGAATCAATAAATGACAAACTATCCACTTTAGGTAATTCTACCTTTGTGGGTGGTAATCTCATGACTTGGAGAAGCAACAAATGGAATGTTGTTGCTTGTTTGATTGCAAAAGCTGATTTCAGAGCTATGGCACTTGAACTTTGTGAAGCATTATGGTTAAGCCTCTTACAAGACTTGGGCTATTCTTCAAGGCAAATAATTCAACTATATTACGATAATAAAGTAGAATGTGATATAGCTCATAATCCAGTTCAGTGTACAATCATACAAAGCATGTCGAGGTAGAGAAATTCTTTATTAAGGAGAAATTGAATGAAAAGATTCTAAAGAGTTGCCAAAGATGCGATCTAAAGATCAATTGACCTACATCCTCAACAAAATAGTCTCAAATCGATTGTTCTCAAAGGACAAGTTAGGCATGTGTGATATCTTTGCACCAACTTAAAACTTAAGAGGGACTGTTGAGATTATCAAATGATCTCATTTGTAATTATTTCCTAATTTAGAGTTATTATAGTTTTATATGGTGTGAACATGTCATATATAGCTTAATTATAGGCCTTATTCTTTAGGAGTCTAATTGCCTTTCCTCCCTATATAACAGTGTACAAAATCATCATAATACGTGAATGAAAAACATATTATTCATCGCCCCTTATTTTTAAGCGACTCTTTAGTAAAATAAAAAATAAAAAAATAAAAAGAGGAGGAAGAAGAAGTTTTGAGAGACATGTGTTATAAGAAAATGAGAGTATAAGAATCCAATTATTCAAATTTTTAAATTGGAAGCTCGTGTCAAGAAAATAGAAGTTTGGGACTTCCCCCTGTTTGACATAGTGGTTCCCACCACAAACTCAGTTATGAACAGTATACAGCTTTCACATGCTACAGTAACAATTTAAAAAATGCTACAGTGTAAAGCTCTCACATGCTATAGTAAAAGTGGTTCTAACCAACGGTTCCCACCACCTTCCAAACACTACTAGTAGTCCAAAATTTCAAAATTAGATGAAAAAAGATTGGATTAAAAAAAAAAAACCTCATCTCTTGAAAAGAAAATTTATAGTTTTGTACCTTATATTTTGATGTTATTAGTAAATTACATTTTGTATTTTGGGTTATTGTTCTTTTATATATAATTTCATATTGTTAATTTATGCTCAATATATACAGTTTGCCAAATGTCCATTTGTCTTGTCAAGTTTTTAGATTCTTTTAACCATAAATTATCAACTTTGTCTATATGTAGATGATTACCTTTCAAGAAAATATGTCATTGATTAGAAAGGCTACTCTTACATTTTTTGGTTCATAGGTTTGAACCATAATTTGAACAATTTGACCATGGTTTATTTCACAAAAGTTTAAATTTTTATTCAAGCTTTTTGGTTAAACCTATAAACCAAGTGGGCTTTAAAGTTTTACAAGTCACAACAGACAGTTGCCCAATAGGGTGTTTGACATTATTAGTTTTAATCAAAATTTTTAGTTGCTACAATGTAAAGCTCTCATGTGTTATAGTGTCAAGAAAGAGTGAGCTATAATGCAAAATTTTTACATACTATAATATTTTTAACCAATTGGTTTAAACCAATTGATTCTAATTAATGCTCTTAAATATCTTATAAGAAGTCAAAAATAAATTGACAACTTCGTATAACAATATAATAGTTTAGAATATAAGTTATAGTTTTTTAACAATCTCAAAATACAACGTATAAACTCATATATTATGGTGTTTTTAACCAATTGGTTTAAACCAATTGATTATAATCAATCCTTCTAAATACCTTAAGTCAAACATAAGTTGATGACTTTATGTAACAATGTAATAGTTTAAAATATAAGTTACTAGTTTTGTAACAGTCTCAAAATACAACGTATAAAAATGAGAGTACCAAAAAAACTTGTATAACGTAGTTGTAGGAGTAGCCTAACAGTAAAACTATACCTGAATTTACCTAAAAGTGAAGAATTCGAATCTTTCCTCCTAATTTAAAAAAACATAAAAAATGTTGAGAAATTATAACATATAACACACTTTCCAAACTTCATGTAAGTAAATAATACAACTTTAAAAATATTAAAATATATAACATTTTGTAATTTGGTGCTTATTTTTAAACATTAAAATTTTTAATTTTACTTCTATTTTCTTCGTCTCTTCTAAAATACCCTAGATCCACCTTCTCTCTTCTCTCTCTCCTCTCGCCTCCTCTTTTCTCTCCAGCTCGACAGCAACTCTAGCGACATGTTGTCCCACACACTCCAGCCAGCGCTTCGCTTTTGACGGTCCTCCCTCTGCAACAACGGTGTCTCCTTCCTTGTGCGACTTCGGCATTTTCTCCTAATGAAGCCTTTGCAATTTCAACTTCAAAACTCTAGCGGCGAGCTCCTGCAACTTTGGCCTCGCGACTCGGAGACGCAACTCCTATGATTCGGCCTCGTGACTCTGATGGTAAGCTCTTGCGATTCAACCTCGCATGATTCCAACGGCAAGCAGCTCCTGCGATTTGGCCTTGCGACTTCGGCAGTGTGGCTCCTGTGATTTGGCCTCCCTACTCCGGTGGTCCTTTAGTGATCTGGAAAGAGTGAGTAATGGGAGGGAACAGAGGAAAAAAGAAGAGCGAGAAACAGGAGGGAAGAAAGAAAAAGTAAGGGAAAAAAAGTAAAACGTTAATAATTAAATTAAGGTTATTTTTGTGATTTAATTAGTTTAAAAATGTGTGTTTATGTTTTTTGGCCTATTTATTACAACTTGTTTTAAATTTAAACAATTAATTTTTATTTCATTATAAGTTTGATTTATTTTCCTCGTTCTTCCAAAAATATTGATAATCATTTTTCAAACTACTCAAAAAGCCGTTGTCGCTTGATTTGGCAATTGACAATTGGCAATTGTAACCCTCATCATCCATTGCTCACAGTTTGTTCTCCCTGGCTGTCACTTGCCGTTCGAAACGTAAACCTGATGGTTCCTTCACTTCCATTGGGAATAGTACTCTTAATTCTTAACTTAGAGAGTTCGTTTGTTTCGTGGTTCGAATCACGGTTCGAATCATTTTACTATAATATTGTTTCTTATAAAAATTTAAATCTTCATTTAAATTTTTTTTTCAAATATATGAACCAAACGAAATGTAAAGGACTTATTATTCTATTAAAAAAAAAAAAAAGAAAGAAAGAGGGGACTTTTTGGTCAACCCCCTTGGAACTCGATCGTACGGCATCATTTCACATCCTTGTAAGAAATTCTAACCACTATGAAATAAGTGAAGTTCTAACCTGGTTAATTGAGTTAAAATTAAAAATCATTTTATTTTTTTATACCATTTTTTTGGTAAAAATTAAAATAAAGGCATTTGTCTTTCATTTATTACATATGCATAAAAAAATAATTTTGACTAAATTAATAAGGTGTTTGGTAAATATGGTAAGAATTAACTTCTTAATTACTAAATTTTGTAAAATTTTTACATGCTACAGTAAAAACAAAAAGTTGCTATATTTAAAACAAAAAGTTCACATCACTGTAAAAAATTCTAACCACTATGAAATAAGTGAAGTTCTAACCTGGTTAATTGAGTTAAAATTGAAAATCATTTTATTTTTTTATACATTTTTGGTAAAAACTAAAATAAAGGTATTTGTCTTTCACCTATTATATCTGCATGAAAAAATAATTTTGACTAAATTAATAAGGTGTTTGATAAGTATAGTAAGAACTAACTTTTTAATTACTAAATTATATAAAGTTCTAACATGTTACAGCAAAAACAAAAAGTTACTATAGTGTAAAATACTCAAATGTTACATGTTTTGGTTCTATCCATGTTTTTCAAAATTTGGTTCTATCATTTCACATCCCAGTAAGAAATTCTAATCAGTATGAAATAATTGAAGTTCTAACCTCGTAATTGAGTTAAAATTAAAAATCATTTTATTTTTTTAAACAATTTTTTGGTGAAAACCAAAATAAGGGTGTTTGTCTTTCACCCATTATATCTGCATAAAAAAATAATTTTGACCAAATTAATAAGGTATTTAGAAAGCATGATAAGAACTAACTTTTTAGTTATCAAATAGTGTAAAGTTCTCACATGCTACAGTAAAAATAAGAAACTACTACAATATAAAGTGCTCAAATGTTACAAGTTTTGAACCAAAAATTTAGTTCTATCTATGCTTGTCAAACACTCTATGAATGGTTTTATGATGTGCCCATAGAGGTTCTCACCAAGAAAGTGATCTTTTTTTTTTTTTTTTTAAGGCAAAATCTTATTCTTTTTTACCGCTTGGCTGTTTCCTCTCGCGGTGGACCATGGCTTTTTCTCTCCTTCCCTTGGCTTTTGTATTAAGATGTGCAATACAAACAGATTAATATATAATATTTTCGCTTGAACGAGAAAAAATATACAATACAAATTTCATTTTCCGAAGCAAAGAAAATGTATGGTATAATTTTTGGGTGAATTGTGATTTTGGTGCTTGTTGTCCCATGTGGGCACGTGATTGTTCCCAAATTATTAGGTCTAGCATTTTTTTACGCATACAAATATGCTTCTTTTTTTTTTTTTTTTTATAAGAAATAGCTTTAGATTATTGCTTGGATAGCTCAAATTAGGATTAAAACACATGATCGTTGACTAGGAATGTAGTGGATTTAATCAATAAGATTGTTTGTTGATTCTCTTCGTCAATTGAGCTAGTAAAGCATCAGGTATTATGTATAAATAGGACTCTTAAAACAAAATAATATTCCTTTAAAAAAAACAAAATAATATATATCCAATCCATTTTGTTGGTTGTTTGCATTTCTTTTAAGAGATCAGAATCTATATTAGTAGTTTTCTCGACAAATAGAATCATAATAAATAATAAATTTATTTTGTAAATTTTTGGGAACTAGAAATTAAAAAAAAAAACTTAATCATGAACTTAGAAAACACTTGTTTTTTAAACATTGTTCAAACAATGACCTCAACGTTAAATCAAACAAGTAATTGAAGGTGCAAAACTAGTGCTGCATTTATGCGGCAAATTTACGCCCAACCCCACTAAAAGATGTTGAGTTCTAATCTGACAAGTTTTTTGCATTGGTATAATTTGCTTGTAATTATCCAAAAAAAAAAATTATACGTGATTTTTGAGATAAATGGGAAAAAAGTCAAAGTTTAAAAGATTCTATGTCTAGAAGATTCTAGAGATATTTTCAACTTTTTTTAGAGATTTTCATAGCCAAATTTAAATTCTACATCAAATTCTAAGTCTACCTTAACTTGAGAAGGAAGTTTAAATTAAAGAAGGATTAAGAATTTGAATTAAACTAGGATTTATCTTCAGGAAGCTGGGGCTTGGTTACGTTTTGGAAGGTTTGAACGGAGTGAATCTGATTTAAGATAAGAGATTACGAGTTCCAAAAGAGACATTGCATCAATTTTCAAATTCAAGTTCAAATATGTTACAACAGATTTTATGACGGTTTGAATTTTGGATAAGTTTTCACTCCTATAAAAAGAGATCAGGTCTACAACTTTTCTACAGATTTTCAAGAAGGCAAACATGCAGTAAGGCAGTGAGTTTCTGCTTAGCAATCTTTGGAAGAAGGTAGTGCATTCTTTGGGAGGAGAATTTGCAGTCTTTGAGAAAAGGCAATTTGCTGCAGACGGGATTCTCGTAAAGTAGAGATCAAGACGAGTGATGCTCGTAAACAATGCCATTAAAAAGTACAATAACATATACGTCAATCATTAAAAAGATTTCTCATATTGATTAACTCTAACTAGTGCTTGTACGTCGATTTCTTAGTGGATTGTTTATCATCTGGGTGTGACCTTGTGGACATAAGTTTTACAACTAAGCCACGATAAATTTTGCTGTGTTCTTTTATTTACTTTATGCGTTGGTAGTTTTTAATTAACTGAACTTTAATTAAAAATTTACTAATTTGCTAAAGACAGATCTTTCATAATCTTCTATCCGTCCTTTATCCTGAAGTTCCAAAACCAAAAAAAAAAAAAAAAGTGAAATGAAAAGAAAGTGTAAAACTAGCATATCTGACATTGCGTTATTCGCCCATTCTTTTTTTCCCCCTAGTGTTGGACAATGATTTTTCCCTTCTAAAGAGAAACCAATTTTAAATTGAGATTTTTTTTTTAATTATGAAAAGGATTTTTAATTGAATTTAGCTTGGTTATTATATTCGGCTATATATTTAATCTTTTTTATATTAAATTGGCTTACCCAATCTGGTGAAAAGAAACTGAAAAAAAACAAAAAACAAAAAACAAAGGTGAACAAAGTACGAACATATCATTTATTCCTAAGGTTAAAAAAATATTAAAATAAATGAAAAATAGGATATAGAATATCGAATTCGATTTCCCGCCAGAAAAACAAAAACTCCACATTGGTTTTTTTTTTTTTTTTTATTTGAAAGGCAAATATATTCTACAGCATGAAAACGCAATGCAATACAAATCCACACCGAAAAACAAGAAGTTCTATCGACATAATAGAATCAAGTATCTAAATATTGGAGAAATATAAAAAATTTAGGTAGAAATTTTGGTTTTTTTGAAGTATCGAAATATCTTTTTATTATAGTATCTATTTCGACAAAATACCATGAAAATATCATAAATATATGTTAAAATGTCGATATTAGAAAATTTATAATATATTTTGTACAAAATTTTGATACATGTCGATCGAAATTTGACCAAATTTTGTTAATGTCAGAAATTACAAAATTAATGGTTTTTTCGTTTAAATAGTTTGTCAATTTTTTATACTTTCAATCAATAAGTTTTTATTCTTACACATTCACTATCAATGAATTTGAGATCCAGTTATAGTATATCCTTCAATGAGGCTCCTCATATTTATTATCTATATAATCAAAACTTTAAAAACTATAATGGTTATAGAAGTTCTAATTATCATCATCTAAGCATATCACTATCATCTCAGACAAACAATTAAAAGAATTCACAGTTTCCCATTCATTGTAATACAGTGGGAAGAAGTCAACAAACCTACATGTGTTATATTTATAACTATATGTAACACTACTTAAATAATATGCTATGGCACCAATTTGTTTAAACCAAGATGGAATCTCAACTATATTTGAATTTTACATGACTTCTTTTTAGTATTCACAATCTAATATCTATTGAGTTTTTTTTATGTAAATCAAGTTTATTTATATATTTTTTAATGTTTATTGTATCTTAAAGTATTAGAAATATATTGAATATGTAATTTTTGTATTTTTTTTCAAAATTTCTATAAATATCAATATTTTCTTCAAAAATTCTGTAAAATTAAAAAACCCATATTTCTATCAGTGCCGACACATTCATCCTTATATAGAATGAAATGTTCCAAAAGAAATAATGTGTAACGAGCTTGCTCCAAATATTGAGCACACAGAAGACTTTTTTAACAAATCATGTACTAACGATATAAATACCCAGTTAATCAATGTCATGAATCCATGGAACCAACGTTGCACAGAAAAAACCATTGATAAACAAATTTAACAGATAAAAAACATAACAAAACACTAACCAAAACACCAACCAATGCTAAATCAAAAGTCAGGGTTAAAAAACCGTTATTATAAGCTCAACCAAAATAAATAGAAAAAAGTTTTTTAAAAAAAAAAAACAACAATAACAACAACAAAGCTTCTAGCAAGATGATCATCAATGCTCGCAATAAGGGTGACAATTCATGTCCATAGGTCGTGTTTGTGTTAGGCTGAGGTTTAAACATGTAGAAAATATCTCAACACTAACTCGACCCATGATACAAGTGAGTCAGTAAATCATGACACAAACATGACCTGCCTTGGCACGGGTCGTCACGAACACAATCTGCCCTAACCTGTGACATATTTGACACATAACTCTTAATCAACTTGCAACCTGAAATCAACCCATGATATTTTATAATTTTGGATTATGACTTACAATCCAAAGCTATATAAGAATAATATAAAAAACATATTTCCTCAAAATTATATCACTTCCATAATACAAACATATCCAAGTTAGTGTTAATATATTGATATTATATATATTAGGGAAAAATATTTTTTAAAAAATAATAAAGCAATAAGATATGAACCAATTTAGTGTCGAGCGGGTTGACACGAATATGATCCCTTTTTAGATCGGTCATTTTCAGATTGATCAATTTCGAATTAACACAAAAATAACCCACAACTTATTTTGTTGACATCAACCCTTACACAATTGTGTCATGTTCATGTTGAGTCACCATATCATAATTCGTATTGCCAGCCCTCAGTTAAAAAAAAAAAAAAAAAGAAAAGATCAGGCAGTAAATGAATGGAGCAACGCATGTACACCACAAACGTATCACAATGCAAAAGCCCAACACAACTTCTTACGCCGTCAGATGCCATGCACTTCTAGGGATGAGAATTCTAGAGAGAATGATGCAGGAGGAGCGATGTGCTCGAAAAGCCACCCAAAAAATAACTTATCTCTACCCAATTCTGTCTCAAATTCAACTCCTGTAAATTACAACAACAATCATCTAATGATAAATTTTAGTTCTTTTAGTTATGGAGTCGCCAAGGATTTACAGCTCAATTGAGGCCCTCTTCAATGTTTTCCAATTGCATAATTATTTCTATATGTAACCATCATTACAGCAATATTTCAAATAAGACAATACCATTCCTAATTGAAATAGACAACACCGTCCGTGATCTTGACAAAAAGTGCTCTACTATATTTATTGATTATGAACTACATATCCATGTTTTATCTTTTGCATTCGTATATTCTATATATGAGCAATTTCTTCATATATTTAAACGAATTATTAAGTATTGAATCCTTATACATTTTGCAAAACAATATAATAACAGAAAAATAATCATGTAAATTATTAGTAAAATGCATAAACTTTAGTTATCATAAAGATAAAATAGTATTGCAATTATATTTTTGATAGCACCTATCCCAACTCCAGTAAAGTGAATGATCATTCCATTCATATTTGTCTTTGATTTCCTTCCATTTCTGCAAAAGCCCATGAAGATGGATTTGGCTTTGGCTATAAGATTAATAGACAAGGAGCTTGTCCATCCCGCAGTTGGCTTCCTCCCACATCTTCAATTCCTTTCCGCTCCATCCAATGGTGGTCTTTGCCCGGAGGTATCGGTCGGTGCTGAAGTCAACATCCATTGGAAGTATCGGAAAGGATTGAAATGTTGGTGATTTTTAGGATGATGCATCCTTTTTATGATTCTTTACGATTTCGGATAATTTTTTTTATAAATAACTTTAGAGGTTCTTGAACTTCTAACTTTACGACAACTAGATTTTTGAATTAATTTATTAGGTTAAAATAGTTTTTGAACTTTTAATACATTATGACAACTTAGTCCTTAAATTAATTTAATTTGATTTTAGATCGAAGATCTACAAGTGAAGCTCGAGAAGAAAATGAAGCGAGAGGGAGAAGCAATGCTAACGGAGAGAAGATGGCTTTTCGAGTGGGGGGGAGGTGACGAGAGATGTGCATAGCTCAAATGAGAGTGAGAAATGTTGGCTTATGGACATCTACAAGACTTTTAAATAGCCGGACTTTTTCTCGCCGAACTAGTTTGGTAACTAGTCATTTTTTTCTTATACGCGGTTGAGAAAATATTAAATTATCAAGAGATAATTGAACTGTCAAATTTAAAATGAACCGTTTGGATTACGTTCCAATTGATAGGAAAAAAGTAGACAGTCGTGTGGTACTTATTATTTTTTAATTTATCTTTTTATTTTTAAAACTACAAAGTATTTTTTAAATTTAAAAAAATTATTTACCTTGCATATTTTTTTTACTAAAAAAACATATATATAATATGAAAATACTCTTAATTAAACCTAATTTATTTATGAAATATATGTTTCTTCTTGAGAAATTTTTTTAAAAAATATTTTAAAATTTAAAAACTCATAAAATATAAGATCTTTTCTTTAAATTTGATATTTTATTTTAGGATTTTTTAATATTTTTAATATGCCAAAAGCTTATCATTTTTTAAGGGTAATTATATTGTTTTGTCTGATTTTTTTTGTTTATAAGGATGAGACTGGAATAAGATCTTAAAATTTAAAGGATACCTTTATAATTTTTAAGAACAAAAGAACAAATTGAGAAATAGTTGAAATTAGAAGGTATAGTTATGTAATTAACCCTTTGATATGGTGTCTGACAAAGTTGGTTAAAACCAACTTTTTAAATTAAAATATTATAACATGTGAGAGTTTTACATTGTAGCAAATTTTTACCTTTTACTGTAACATGTGAGAATTTTATACTATTTCTAAACCAAAAGTTGGTTCTAACCAACTTTGTCATACACTCTAAAAATATATTTAGGTTAATTTCACAAATAGTCTCTTGAAGCTTACCTATAGTCTCAATTTAGTTCCCATTTAAAAAGTCCTATTATGATACCTAATATTTTGCTTTATTTCAGTTCCATTGCTTCCGTTAGTTAGATATTAAATATTTGATGAAAAACTTTTGAAAGGTTCCTTTTTAGTTCATAATCTATTATTTTGTTCACTTTTAGTCCCTATGTAATAGCTAAGAGTTATTAGGGACTAAACTTAGAAAAATTTAAAGTGAAAAACTAATTATGATTATTTTGATGCATGTAATTAATAAAAACAATTTTTTCAAATTGTTAATGAGATGATTTTTAATTTAGGAAATAAGTTAAATTTTTAATACCAGTATATAAGTGTTCAACTTTATCTTTTTTTAAAAAAAATAAAGCTGATCTAAAATATAAAATGATAAATTGTTTTTAGTTTAGTTACACGAATAAAAACATTGTATTTGGTTTCTAATTTTAGTTTATTTTTTTTTTTAGTTTTGATCTTTAATAATACATTGCAAATAAAGGGATCAAAAGTGAAACAAAATAATAAATTAAAGATAAAAAATAAAACAAAGCAAAAGATTAAGGATCAACATGGGATACTTTAAGAACATTTCTTTAAATATTTAAAATCCAACTGACGGAGGGACCAAAATCAAAATGAAATAAAAGATCAAGGACCAAAATATGACTTTTTAAATATTAGAGACTGAACTAGGATTAAAGTTAAAACTTCAAGGACCATTTGTAAATTCACCCATTATTTTTTCTTGTAATCATCTATTTTTTTTTCTTCCAATATATTCCCAAAAAGTTAAATGTCATTGGCTTTTAACCATCTTAAATGTTATTTTCTCTTATGCACCTTATGTAAGTTTCTCTCTGATTTATACCCAGCAGAATTGTTTTCTTCCCCTTTGAACCCTTTAGAATTAACACCTCTATATAAAATTTAAATAATAACAAATTAACTTAGTACGCAACTAGAACATATACTCTTTTCAAAAATCTGAGCCAAAAAAAATAAAATAAAAAACAAATACATATATACATGCAAATGGTATTATTGAGGTGCGCCGTGAGCCTATTTGAACACGTGTACATGCAGAATTGAGCCAAATTTAAATTATTTGGCGTCAATGATTGTATTTACTGTTTCGTCTTTGCCATATTTTCAATCCCACTAGAGTCCACCCTCGCATCTTAGTCGTCAGATTTGCTGGGAAACCATATCCTTTTCGATATTTACTCTCTACAACTTGCATTCCGTTTGGTCTTTTCATTTTGGATGGTCTAATAATTCATTTTCAAACATACACATCAACCAATAAATCTCTAACGACGCACAATTTGTGGTCGATCTATCATGACCATACATAATATCAGTCATGCTTATCAGAAACAGTGTTTAATTTTTATATATTCCTCATCACAAAAATCTGAAATTTGTAATTAAATTTAAATTTTTTTGAAAAAATAAATATATAGATCAATAAACGTATTTTTTAGGAATTGGATAAATGTATTAAATATGTCTTAATCATGTTAAATAGAAACATAATTGTATAATTTCCATGTTACCTATATTTTAAATGAGTTATACGTGTTGATACAATTAATATAGTTGATAAATTGGTGTGCTTAGATTGACATATTCCAACACGTTTAATAAACGGGTTAAATTTGGGTTGGAACAACTACAATGGTTAACCTTAATTTATGTTTTAGTGAAATTTATTTTAAGACAAGATGAGGTAGCTTAGTTGGTTGTAAGTCTTTCTATCCCAACCTTAGATTAAGAGTTTGAGTCATACTGAACCTCACTTAAAAGTAATGGCATTTTTTCTCTTTTTGTATCAAAAAAAAATTCTTTTAGAAAAGAAATACATGGATGGTAATTAAGTGCATGGAGAATATATTTATTGATGACTTGGGTTTTAATTATTAGTTCCATTACACCATAATAATAAAATGTATTTTAAGTAGTTTATTTTAAAATCAGCATGTATAGTGCTTGAAAATGGAGCAACGATTTTCTTTGATGTCCCAAGAGTACCTTTTCCCCCCCTGTTTGCAAGACGAAACAATTTTCTAGTTCTAATTTTGCTTAAGCTATTACTCAAAGGATTTATTGGACAACCTCAAGAAAGAAGGAAACGTAGAAAAAGAAAATAATTTATTGGGGCATCTTCCATACCCATCTAGAAATCCAACAGCTGGTAAAATCCCATTGGTTGAGCATGGTGCCAAGGAAAAATTCTCCAATAAGAGAGCCTTTCCCCATATACATGCATACATACATA
>CAMOHE010000354.1:0-11888 GCA_946598075.1 Artocarpus hirsutus
AGTGCTGTGACAGAGGTGGTGCCGTGTGGAAAATATATAGTCTAAAACAGGGAGTTCTATGATTGCGCAATGCCCTATGGGGCACGATTTTAAATTGAGCCATACTTTTCTTAATCTAGCATAAATATGATATGATCTAACAATTAAAAACTCCTATCATTATGGTATTATACCTACCACATAATTCTCGCCAAAACAAACACTGATATTATACCCGACGAGAATATATATACATACATATATATATATATATATATATATTATATATAATATATAAGTAGAAGCAAAAGAAGAAAGATATATAGATATATATTTATATGTATATATCCATCCGTGTGCTTCATCCCCCATGTGGCGGGTAATTATGGCCATAAAGTGACTTAGTTAAAGTTTTATTTGTCCACGGTGGCAGGCTTTAGTTGTGTCATTGAGATTATAAGAGTAAAGCTAGATGGTGTCCACGTAACAACTGATTTGGATTTAAGGACCCACTTTCATTTTGAAAAACTTTTCATTAAATGTAATTTTGTGCTTAAGAAAGTGCCTGAAAAACAAATTAAAACTTAAATATTATAATATGTAAGAGTTTTATACTATAGTAAATTTTTACTTTTTATTATAACATATAAAAACTTTACACTGTAGCAGTTTAAACTTTTTAGTTTCAACATATTTTTCAAATAAAGCATAAGTAATGGGTGTTTCCTAGAAGTTATTGTACCAATGTTAAGGGGAAAACAACAACGTAACTTTTACATTGGCCATCATAGCACATGTGTAATTTGGTTGCAAAAACATATTTTTTGCTACCAAATTTGTTTTGAGAGCAAACAGTATTTGGCATCAAACTATTTTTACTTAGTGCCATATTTTCAGGTACCGAATGTATTTTAGTAGCAAAATGCATGCTTTCGAGACTAAATATTAGTAGCAAAAGCATACTTGTTGCTACCAAATTTGTATTGGTAGCCAAAAGTCTTTGACGCCATATTTTCGGCTATCAAACTTATTTTGTTAGCAAAATAACATATTTTGAGACCAAATATTTGGTCACAAAAATACACTTTCTACTACCAAATTTTTAATGGTAGCAAAAAGTCCTTGACGCTACACCATTTTGGCTATTTGCCAAATTTTCAGCTACCAAACATATTTTGGTAGCAAAAGAGCGTGCTTTTAAGACCAAATTTGGTCGTGAAAAAATACTTTTTGCTACAAAATTTGTATTGGTAGCAAAAAGTAATTGGCGCTAAACAATTTTGGCTTGACGCCATATTTTCAGCTATTAAACATATTTTGATAGCAAAATACATGCTTTCGAGACTAAATATTTAGTAGCGAAAACACACTTGTTGCTATCAAATTTATATTGGTAGCAAAATGTCTTTAACGCCACATATTCAGCTACTAAACTTATTTTGGTAGCAAAAGAGCATATTTTTTAGATCAAATATTTGATTACAAAAATACACTTTTTGCTACCAAATTTGTAATGGTAGTAAAAATCCTTGGCACCAAACCATTTTGTCTATGCACCAAAAATTTGGTAGCAAAAACACACTTTTTGCTACCAAATTTGTACTAGTAGCAAAAGTCCTTGGCACCAAATCATTTTAAGTTTACGTCATATTTTTGTCTACCAAATGTATTTTGGTAGCCAAAAACATGCTTTTAAGACCAAATTTTTAATAGCGAGTTTTCGCTACCAAATTTGTGTGGATAGCAAAAAGTCCTTGGCATTATTTCCAAATTGGTTTAGTGTTATACTTTTTGGTATCAAATATAAATTTGGCAGCAGAAGCGTCCTATTTTGCTACCAAATAACATTCTATTTTATTCTATGACTTTTGGCTACCAAAATTTGGTAGCAAAAAGCATATTTTCACTACCAAAATTTTTTAGTAGCAAAATTTTTTGTAGCTAACAAGTTTGTTTTCTTGTAGTGTCTTTTTTTGGTCTTATCATATTTTCATTAATGTGTGTATACAAATTTTTCTTTTTTCAATACACTGGGAGCAAACCTTCATATTAATATTATTAGCTCAAGGCAGTTACCCAAAAGGGGGTAAATTTTTAAAATATTTTACAATTATTGAAAATTTCTAGATAAAATTTGCTTAAAGATATAAGCACACAATCAACAATGAAGAATAACGTAGACAAAAATAAATTGCATTAAAGTAAAAGTGTAGGGAGAAGAAATGCAAATGCTATTTATAATGGTCCGGCAAAATTCCTACATGTACTGTCGCCAAGCAAACCCTTACTTGACCTCTTGCACTATAACAACTGTCTTTTCGGCACGATCACTCATTGTATACAAATGGTGACTTGGTCTACCTAAGGCTTACCACACTTTCTTACAAATGTTAATTTTACGGAGAATGACTAACCAAGAAAACCCCAAAATTGTAAGGTTTGGAAACGTAAGGATCAAATGGTGTGCTTTACAAGATTTTGGAACACTCACAAAATAATCTCTCCAAAGGTAAGTGTATACAATGTATAGCTTGAAAATGGAGATTATGAGCGACTCTCAAAGAAATGTATAGGCAATATTAGCTCAAGAATGTGAGTAAAGAATGAATACTTTTGAAGACAATGTAGGAATTCTTTCAATTAGTTTCTTAGCATTTGCACAATGAATGGAGATCAATATATAGCCTCCAAGTACTTAGTTATGGCTTAAAGAATCGATTTTGGGTTAAAATCGCCATTGTTAGTGGAGTTCTAAAGGTTAGAAAACTAGCCATCATAATTAGTTTGGCAAGTTGGAATTTGAAAACTTCATAATAGGACTCCAAACAGTCATCTAATCAATAGACCATTCAAGCAGTTTGGTGGGCCGAGCTTGGACCACCGGCAGGCAGTCAGAATGTCCATTTCTAACCCTCGTGTTTAGCAGGTCAAAGCACGGTGTTCAGCAAGCCAAACTCAAGAGTTTGATAGGCCATTCAAGGGCGTTTGAAAAGTTAAGGCACCATCTTCAGTAGGCCAATAGAGAGTATTCACAAGGCCGATTCTGATCACTCGTCAGGCCGATCCTATATATAGTCGGTGGACTGATCTACCTTGATCAGAAATTTCCACAACATGTTTTCAAAATGTAGTTTCTAAAAATTTTGTTAAAGTAATTTTAGTCTGCATTTTGAATGACATCTAAGTTTAAAAACAATTTTAGGATATAGAGAACACATATGCAACAAGTTTTAAATCAATGTATGAATGCAAATGTGTTTGTGTGGATTGAGTTTGAATTGTCCATATTCTTTTTGAAAAATTGCTCACTTACATTGAGACTTAAAACTAAACAAAGCTTGTAGTCTTCAAGTCTTCATTAGTCCAATTTTTGATGCGTCCATAGCTTGATCATTCTTGCACATGCTTCACTCGATTTTGCTTAAATTTCAATTTTGCAACACTTCCAAAATATCATTAGCTAAAAATGTGTATTTTCACATATGCACAAAATTTGTGTTTGTTATCATCAAAACAAGGTTAAAAATACTTTGTAAAACCTTGGACCCAACAAATATGAGTCCAAAAAGAATGTTGAAGTTTATAAATTTAAAAAATATTAAAAAAGGAAAAAAAATTTGTGTCCAGCTACAGTTGAGATTATTCAACTATTTCATTTTATGAAGTTCAATGCTAATTAGATTAGTGAATATTTATACGTTTCGATGCAAAAACAAGATTGTAACTAGTTTTATTGGTTGGCTAATTGCTTACATTTTATTCATGAAATGGATTATTAGACAGCAAAACAATTCTAATATAATAATAAATAATTTTATCAATGATTTCAATAATTATTAATAATGTTAACATTATTAATATTATTTTATGTATTTCGAATAAAAAAATTTTCTAAGAATTTGGTTTGGGAAGAAGCTGAATTTCTTCTTTAATGATAGATTTAGATGGGATTTGAGAGAACAAAAACAAAGAAAAGTGTACCAAAGAAAAGTATTGAAAGTTAGAGTTAGAAAGGACGAATCAAAGCCGATATCTACTTTTTGAATGTTGTTAAGCGCTTCGCATAATGAAAAATGGTGCAAAAGAATACGATTCGTAATTTATACTGTTCACGACTGATTCGAACCATAAGATGAAGGGAGATTATTCCACATCTGTCGGACTCGTATATATTTCAGATTATAACGAATGAAGACACTAACGCTATGTTTGGTAGGAGAGATAGAGAGGGGGAGGGAGAGGAGTGAAGGGAGAGTTGTTAGGGGAGGAAGAATATCTTGTTTGGTTAGGAAGAGTAGAAGAAGGAGATGAGATACCAGCCTCTTCTTTGGGTCTATCAATTTGGATCCCTCTATTAATAGAGAGATCCAACCAATCTATTCAAACTTAAATAAAAAGATTTTTTTATTCTTCAAAATAAATTATTAACAAATAATATAATGTATAATATAGTAATTAAATAAATATATATCATTCATCCTTTCGACTATCTCTTTCTCTTACAAAATAGCATAAAAGATTATTACTATAATACTCTCTATCCTTTACATTTTCTATTTTTCTAACTCACTCCATCTTTCCAGCTTTTCATTTCTCATACCAAACAGAGTATGAGTGTTACATGGTGACCCCAAGGTAGTGGGAGAGACTCGGTGGGATGAGTTTGGTATATATAGAATACACAGGAAAAAAAAAAATTGTAGGAGAATTGACCCTAAAAGAGATAATGGATATCATTACTGATCTTGTAAAAAAGGGCCATGTTGATTGATCCCTTTGGTTATCGTGATCCAGCAGTTACACCTGCCCGAAGGAACATGTATGGTTATCACAAGCAATTGAATTCTTGTTACCATCGTCAAGTATCCATTGAAGATACCGATAAAGAGTACATTTGGTAACCCTATTTGAACCAAAAGGAACCAATCTAATATATCATGTGGAAGCTTTACACTATAGCATATTTTTACCATACACTATAACATATAAAAGCTTTGTGCTATAATAACTGGAATTATATAGTTAGAATGACGTTGTTAAATAATAAAGTTGAACGATTTCTCTGTTTTGAAGCAAAAGGTTGGCTTCTATTTTTTTTTTAAAAAAAAAAAATACACCCCCAAGAAGAATGGAGATCTTGATATCAATGACGGTTTGTCACCACAAAGGAAGAGCATCACGTGTACTTTCGTGTGTATCATCATTGACAGAATGTCCAGAACTAAGGTTCAAGGCGTCACATATTGATGATCTTAAGTAGCAGTGTTTCCATCTAAGAATTGTTGTCAACACGGGGTTTAAAATTGCTTTAGATCCACTAGTAGTTTAAAACAATACTTGTGCGTGCTGCTTTGGTCTTGAAACAGTTAGAGGAGAACAATAGAGGAGAACAAACTATTGTCAAAAAGCTACTCACGACGATTGCAGAGCTAGATATTCATTTGCCAAGCTTCTTAATTTTCTCGACCAATATGGTAAAATCATTTGCCAAGCCTAGCAAAGGTAGAAGCGCTTTGCCAAAGTTTCTATTAGAAAAAGACAATGACGAGTTTACAGAGAAAGCACATAGTGCCAGAGTCTACCTATCAAAAAACACTTGCATGATTTTAATATAATTATTCTTCACTTAAAAATTATTGATTTCAAAATTAATGATGACGACTAGGCCATTATTTTGTCATGTTCTTTGCCAAAAGTGTTGCACTGTCTAGCTTCTAGTTTCTATACCACCTAGACTTTTACATAGGGATCACATGAAATGTAATATGTTATGGCGTTTGTATACATTACAAAATTTGACCATCTGATGTTGCTTGCAGCTGACTGCAAATGAATGAGTCAGAAGTTGGGGTGGAACTTTCTGAGGCCTCAATTAGATTGTCTTGATCTTTACCTTGTTTAGTCCCCCGTCGTTACAAATCATTCTGGTGCTTCCCTTCTTTCTAATGAAAAGATGTACCCCTGTTTGAATTCGAATTCCAAATATATTTCCACCAAACAGATCTTTTCCAATCTTTATTCAATCTTCCAACGACGTCCACAATCTTCAAAGAGTAAAGTTGTTTTTCTTGAACGCCAAATTACCATAATATGCCAACAAAAAACCCAACAGGTACAACTGACAGTGCTTTAGGTGAGGATGGGGTGCTTGACACAGGCACAACCATATCCTTGGATAGCACGCAGCGCCCAATCGAAGATCTGGTTTCCAAGGTCCCAGTGCGTTGGTAATTCTGACTTTGCATAGAATAGTGTTACGAAAGTTCTCCTTTGCATGGTGCTTTTATGCAGTATTAGATTCGTATGCAGTATTACATAATTGCAGTTTGTGCAAACGAAAGTGGAAGAATTTGATCAGGCAGATTGAAAATAATAATAGGGACGTAGGAACAAAAGCAATGTCTTATTTGAATTAATGCATGAGAAACACAAGAAAGAGTGGAATTTTCGATAAATAATTCTGTCGTAGATCTTGATAACCACGTTATATGGGGTCGTGGGAGAAAGAGTCTGTAGCTACGCTGAAGAAACTCGGAAGCTGCGGGTTCAAGCCCCATCAGTCCCGATGGATCCAAATCCAATAAAAAAAATACAGCAATTCATCGAGAGTTTAGAGTGAAGTATTATTGGAAAAGCCTTTTTAAATCCTTTGATCTCCTAGTTCCTTGTGAATATAATGCATGTCATTTGTCCTGTTAAAGGGGTTCATGTTAGTTTCCTTGTTATTTTAGTTTCTTCGGATTCAAATTCATTTGAGAATTTGGAGTTATGTTCTATTAGTACAAACAATTATTGCAGTAACTATGACATGTTTCTAACCGGAGATTGCTTGGCTGACTCCAAAAACTAAGCCTGATTTGAACCAGATTGAAACTCACTGTTGCTTCCAGCATGATTCTCTTGCAAAGCTTGAGATTTATGTCACAGCTCACGGTCCCCTCAGGGGAGCCAATGCCAACATTGAATGGTTTGGTTTAGTTTCATCCTTAGATGATCCTGGTCTCAAGATAAAGCAAGGGTAGTTATGCTCTCGTCTTCATTGTCAAGATTTCAAAAACATTAAAACAGATCAGGACTAATTAAAAACACATTTTGCAGCCCGTTTTCAAATAGAGTTTTCCAAATTATCCTCTTTTGAGACACCAAATGTCCAAATCGGTGAAACATGTTATCACTTGTTGCTATGAAAAGATGTTCTAGAAATGAGGATTCAGTTGTTAGCTGGCTTGTCTCGATCACCAAGAAGAGGGTGCTTATTTTCTGGTATTTGCTAACAGTTTAGGTTTCTTGATTCATCACGTCCGGGGTCTTGAAAAGAAATACGACAAAAATCCGACTTGTGGCCCAGATCATTCTCCGGTGGGGCATTCAATGACACACGGTAGTCATTCCAAAGTCGTCAAAAGTCGAAAGTCGAAAGATTGAAGGAGAACTTTCAAGTTTTTGACATTGAGTTTACCAAAGAGGACATAGATTCGAGCAAAACTAACCGATTTTGGGAAAATAAGCACAGAACGAATCAACATGCCAAGTTTTGGGGCATAGACCTCTATGCATAGGCATGGCCATACTTTGGTCCATACCCGCACGTTCGGGGAAACAAAAAAAAAAAAAAAAAAAAGAGTTTTTGTGTGATCTTCTTGGCATCTTACTGAACTTGTCAATGACCATATGATTTGGATGAGTTCTAGAGGCTCGTCTGTTTTTAGGAGCTTTCTGCTAGGAACTTTCCACAGTAGAATCAGTAGCGTATTCTTTTGAATAGTGTGATTGAAATCACATCAAAATGAATAAGTACGCAAAATTGACAAAACAAAATACAAATCTTAAGGTATTTTTTCACTCTTATCGTCCATGTAAATTATTGCTACTTTATTGCGTACTTTGGGGTGCATGATCCTACAATGCCGAGTTCTGTAGATGAAAATAAATAGTATAAAACCTGTTCAATGATTCAGAGAGAGCCCACAACCTTATAATCTTGTCATACTATTTAAGCATAGACGAAGACACAAGTGAAGTAAATGTTGACAGTATCCAAAAGCACAAGGTTGTATATCTGTATGCTCTAGTAAACAAATGGGATAATGGCAAGCCGATTTCTAGGGTAGTTCTCGAATTTGCGAAGGTACCACCTATGTGTTTCTGCTGCTGCCAGCATTAAGTTTGCCACCTGCATAAGACAATAACAAAACAAATAAAAAGCTTCAGCACTGTAAACTTTCAAAGAGTAAAATTTTTTGCAATGAAGACACAGCTTACCACAGAACAGTTTTCATTTGTTTTGTGGGTACTTTAAACATGCACATCAGTAATTAGAATACTTTACCACAAATATAAAGAGTAACCAGATTGTAAGGTCTGTTCCTCCACTTGCAACCAAAAGACCAAAGTACAATACCTATGTTTTCATTATAGATAACATCAAAAACAAGAAATAACAAACGTTGTAACGCCTAAGGAATGAATTCATATGAAAGAGATAGAGGGATAAATTACAATCTCAGCCAGATAGTGAGGAGATGAGACGATTCCAAACCAATCACCATGGGGGATTACATATTCATCGGCTTGTTCTCTCTGTTCTCGGAGTGAGCCCTGATGAGAAAATCATTACACAAACAGGATAATCGAATTGTCAAACGAGGATAAGCTTAGTGGATTGAAAATAATTCTACAACAATGAGAAACTATGACACGAATTTCCATACTCCCTATAACAATAATAAACTGATGATATTGAATCTAAATCGTAAAAAAATTTAAAGTTTTAAGTAATGAGACACACAAGTATAGCATGACAACGGCGTTGATGAATCCAACCCCATAACAATATTGCTGCACCAATCCATTGGAGCCACCCAAGCTTCGCAAGTGGAATTGTGAATTCCCACCAATCAAATTCCACGGATGACATGAGTCTCTTGCCTTTAACAATGAACTCAGCCACTCCATTTAACACAAATTTATATACGTCTGGAGCGAAGTTGCAGCAAAGTGACAGAGGTGCTGCTGTGTAGAAACTAGCTAAGAAAATAAAATCAATTAATATAATATCTTACATAACTTTTGAGATAAGAGAATTAAAAAAAAAAAAAAAAGATTGACACGACAGTTGCCAACTGCCAATCAAAATAAAGACTGCATTTCATCCAAAACAAAGGAGAATTCTATGATGGGGGTAATCCCTATCGGTAGCCACAATTTTGAACTGAGTCCATTCTAAATCTGCTATGAATACGATAGAATTTGGCCGTTAAACACTATATCCTACCGTGTAGTGAATTTTTTGTGCCTACCACATACTAAAACAAACTAATATAATCTTATTCCCTACAAGAAACAATATATATAACAAGAAACAAAAGAAATATGCGTGTGTACTACTGACTAAAACTTTTAGAAAACTTACAAGAGGCCAGTCAAATAGCCAAAAATATGCATTCGAGCTGAAGGACTGTAATTGAAAACATAGATTGTCTCATAAAGCCGTCTCAGGACTTGAACTTCCATCAACAAAAGCAGGAAAACGGATCGCCAAACCCTATATTTATACTTCACTGAAGTTGAATGACTTTTAAGCCATGAAAAGATATGTGATCCCCCTGCTAATTGATTGGCAATAGTGGTATAATGAAATGGCTTTGAAACCATTGGCAATGTTCTATATGCATATAGCCAAGTTGTGACGAGCAAAAATGTCGTCCACACAACAGCTACTACATAGAAGTGGCCGAAGAACTTTTGAGGAACTGTGAATTTCTTCATATCAAGAGAGAGAGAGAGAGAGAAGTGCAAAGTAGTGAGATTCATTTAACAATACTAAGAAGATAGCAATCACATGAAACGTAAGATAGAACAATCAAATTTCATAGAAAATAAGATATTCATCTGCTATGATTTGAAAACATATGAGATCTTTTGCATCTTAATACGTTAAAGCTATTAAGCATAAACTCCTAACTATTATTCACAATTTTACTATTATAAAAGGGCAGGTGAGAAGAAAAACGTAATTCAAAAAAATTTCCTTTTTCTCCAACCACTTTCTGCCGCACTTCCTCACAACAAAAATAAACAAATAAATAAGCACGATTAAAAGGAGAGAAAACTGGGCAAGAACTTTTGAGTGTATTTTGCCTCATTAATTGAAAAAAAAAAAGGGACCAAAATTGAGTGGTAACGACAAATGGAAGAAAGTGCGATCCAATTTCATTTATCAAGGCATGCTATCAACATTTACACTTTATGGGTAGTTCTATCGGCAAATCGTTTCAGCAATCACTCAGTTTTTCAGTCAAGGAACATATCAGACATACAACACTTCGGCAAATTTTGCACTTTTTTTTTTTCTTTCCATTTTCTAACATGAACAAAAATATAATTCAAAAGACAAAAAAAAAAAAGAACAAAACTAAGAAGAATTAGTTTTGAAAATTAGTAACGGACCTTTGATGAAGCTTGCATGATCTTGCCTCTCTTAGCGAACCCCAACACAAGTCCATGGAACGAGGCCGTCCACGAAAAGGGCAGTGAAGCGATGAGTATAGGCAAAATTCCAGCGACCCAAGCCACTCTCAGCAAAACAACAAGACCCAATTCCATTTTCCTTTCTTTTCTTCTTTTTTAGCCAGAACCCAAATGAAAACAGAGCTCAATGTTTTGGAAAAACGACAAGACTCTCAAAAACAATCGCCATTGTTGTGATGAAAGAAAGGTGCATGAAAATCCATGCCCATAAGAATTGCTTGAAATTCCAAGATTTTTATAGTGATATTCTATGGAATCATGGGTTGTGTAAATTCAAGAGATCCCAGGCGTGCAGTGTTGGAATTCGACGAGGGTTTGCGTGTATGTGAGCAGAATAGTTTAAGAATAAAATTTTATAATTATTTTTGTGGCATTGTATACAACAGTGTAGCATTTAAGAATGATAATTTAAATGGATAATAACATGTAATTAATTATTTAAATAGAGTAAGGAATATTTATTTGATTATTATTAACGTAGGTTATTTTTATGAAAAATAAAATTATTAATTAGTGAGTCATTAACTGAATATATTATACATAATAAGAGTATGTAGGACACGAATATGATAAGAAATGACAACTAATAATTTCTTAAATATAGCAAGTTTTAATTATATTAACCGATAGTCATATATAAGATGATCTTAATCTTGACTTATTAGTAGACTTATTAGTAGACTTATTTATGGATTTATATCTTTTGATTTACTCGGTATGGATTTGATAATCAAATTTTATTTTTTATATCTTAGAGGCATGATTAAGTAAGTTACCACAAATGTTAATATTATAAGATGGAATCCATTTCTTTTCTAACAAAAAGCAGTTAAATAACTTTTTGAATATTGATTCGGGGTTTGAAATTCATGATTAAGTTTATGAATTTATTATTCATTAAAGAATCAATAGCATTCAAAGAAAAAGAAGTAATTAAAGAAGTTAACAAATATTACCTAGCTCTAATCATGAATTATTTATGGAAGATCGACTTATATAGAATAACTATATCAATTGGACGGCTTTAAGAAATGAGTAATTTAAATCTATAATTTCAAGAATTCAATTTTAAGTATTTAGTGAAGTGACATTGAAATTAATAAAAGAGTAATATATTAATTAAACTCTTTAATTATTATATAGGTTTTGTTTGAGCTTGAAATTATAAGTCCATTAGTCCCTCATCATCCTTGTAAACATTGTTTGAACAAGTAGAATTATTAGTTTAAATAATTAATTTAGAATTAAGGATTTCTAAATTGAATATCACTTAAAATAAATTAATTATAAATTAATTTATATTTGTTAAATAATTAGATTATTTAAAAAATAAAAAATTAATTTTAGAAGTCACACAATGAGTGAGTCCCATTGTGGGG
>CAMOHE010000354.1:11908-59935 GCA_946598075.1 Artocarpus hirsutus
TTGATTATTATTAACGTAGGTTATTTTTATGAAAAATAAAATTATTAATTAGTTAGTCATTAAATGAATATATTATACATAATAAGAGTATGTAGGACAGGAATATGATGAGAAATGACAACTAATAATTTCTTAAATATAGCAAGTTTTAATTATATTAACCGATAGTCATATATAAGATAATCTTAATCTTGACTTATTAACAGAAATATGATGAGAAATGACAACTAATAATTTCTTAAATATAGCAAGTTTTAATTATATTAACCGATAGTCATATATAAGATAATCTTAATCTTGACTTATTAGTAGACTTATTTATGGATTTATATCTTTCGATTTACTCGGTATGGATTTGATAATCAAATTTTATTTTTTATATCTTAGAGGCATGATTAAGTAAGTTACCACGAATATTAATATTATAAGATGGAATCCATTTCTTTTCTAACAAAAAGCAGTTAAATAACTTTTTGAATATTGATTCGGGGTTTGAAATTCATGATTAAGTTTATGAATTTATTATTCATTAAAGAATCAATAGCATTCAAAGAAAAAGAAGTAATTAAAGAAGTTAACAGATATTACCTAGCTCTAATCATGAATTATTTATGGAAGATTGACTTATATAGAATAACTATATCAATTGGACGGCTTTAAGAAATGAGCAATTTAAATCTATAATTTCAAGAATTCAATTTTAAGTATTTAGTAGAGTGATATTGAAATTAATAAAAGAGTAATATATGAATTAAACTCTTTAATTATTATATAGGTTTTGTTTGAGCTTGAAATTATAAGTCCATTAGTCCCTCATCATCCTTGTAAACATTGTTTGAATAAGTAGAATTATTGGTTTAAATAATTAATTTAGAATTAAGGATTTCTAAATTGAATATCACTCAAAATAAATTAATTATAAATTAATTTATATTTGTTAAATAATTAGATTATTTAAAAAATAAAAAATTAATTTTAGAAGTCACACAATGAGTGAGTCCCATTGTGGGGTGCGCACACGATGGAAGGGTCCCATTGTGTGTGTAACACCCGAAAATTTTTAATGCATTAAAAATGCATTAAGTTAAGGATTGTATTAAAATAAAAAATACAATTTAAGAAAAAATACTGTACAATAATATGAAAAATTGTATAGTATTAGAATAATGGAGTGTAAAAAGGAGGCCGACGCAGTACAGGGATACCGCTAAGTGAAAACACAGATATAAAAAATGTTATGATTGGCCTCCAAAAGTGAACAAAAAGTAAGTTAAATATTTTCATACAGTCTAAGGATAGAAAGTACACTGATGTGACTACGACAGTACAAGAAAAATACTACGTGACAAAAAAATTACACAGTATAAATTTTTAGCCCCACAAAGTGGACACTCTTTGGTTTTCTATTAGGCCACATGTCTAGAAAAGTGTCCCAATCACCTTATGCCACCTAGGGGTATACTTATGGATTACCATGAGTCATCAAAGAGTGATAAGAAGCATTAAAGCATGCTTATCACAAATTTTTCTTCTTCTTCTCCCACAAGTTCCAACGACAGCCATTGAAGGAGGCTCTTAAAAAATTTCTCAGCCCCAAAACCTTGCAAAAACAACCCCACTTAAGTTCAAGCGGTGAGATTCAAGGATTTTTACAAGTTTTAAGGTAAAATCTCAAACTTTTTAGCAAGTTTTCAAGGGATTTTTCATGGGTTATGGGGGAAATTAATTCATGGTGTTTTTACATGAAAATGAAGCCTAGAAAGGAGTTCAAGGAGCCTTGGAAGGCTAGAAATCAAAAGAGTGTTATTTGGGTAAGTTTTAAGTTTCAAAGTTTTGAAATTTTGTAATTTTATTTTGATTTTTATTCCTTTGAACCTATGTGGGTTCCTGAGCATGTATTTGATGAAATTTCATGGATATGTGATGTATGGCATGTTGAAATTGTGAAAAGTAGGTTTAAATGTTGAAAATGTTAGTTTTTGCAAAAAGTACTATTTTTGTAATTTTAGTAGTAAGTTTGCAAAAATGATTATTTAGTATGAAAATAATTGAAACAAGAGTTAGAACTACCCTTACAAGGGTAGAAATGCTGATTGAAAATGTATTTTTACAAAAATGCCCCAAGGACTAAATTGAAAGAAAAAGTTCTTTCTCGGTAGATTTAAAAATCAACCAAAAAGTCCCTCTAAACGTACAAATTTTGAAAAAGTTAAAATACAAAAGTTGTAGATCTCGACGAAACTGTTAGACTTTTTGAACAGTTTGTCGAAAATCTGAACCGATTGTGAGATTTTAATTTTACAAGAATTTGTTGAAATTGGAAAAAATTTTTAAAGGGCAAAAACGTCATTTTGCAAAGGATTTTGAATGTAGAACTTCAAGCAAAAATTTTCCTTATGATAAATGGGGATTAATAGTTTAAAAAAATTACTTTTGGTTCTGAGGACAAAAATGTAAATATTTTTGTATTAGGGCCAAAACCGTAAATTGTGTGAAAACTAGGTTTTACCAGAGAACGTTGGTTTTCCATACTGTTGTAGGCAGTAAGTTACAGTATTATAGATGCTAAGTTTTAAGGATTTAAAGTTAGTCAAGGAATGAATGAAAGGAAAGAGATTAAGGGCAAAATGGTCATTTTATGAAAAATGACCAAAACGGACCCGAAACGTCGATGTCGGGAAATGTTTCTTAGTGGCAATTTTTTCATAATATGTAGGTAATGGAATGTTAAAGTTAAGCGATGGGTTTTATAGAATTACGAAATAAACGAAAACCCGTTAAAGATAAAATCGTCATTATCCAGAAAACGGGCAAAACGAAGTCGAACACTCCGATTTAGCATGACGTTTTTAAGACGAAAAATGTTTCGTAATACGTTAAGTAACGTAACCGTCATATGTGACGAGAGATTTAATAAGAAATGTTTAAGTAAAAGAAAAGTAACCCCGGTAGGTTACAAGGCTAAGTAAAGACAATGGAAAACGGATAGTATACAAGTCAAGTTAAAAGTAAATAATGTTTAATGTTTATGTTTTATTATCAATCGAGTAGATTGATAAAAAGAAAGTTAATTGATGAGTCGGCTGTCGTTTGAACAGGAACGAAAGGAATGGGACAGGAACGGAATAGAGAACGTTAGAGCTAAGTCCGGGTAAGTTCAACCTCACCTACGGCATGAAGTAAAAGATTTTCAAATACTTATTTATATGTTTGCAATGTGTTTGCAATGGTTATACAAATTGTTTTCAAAAGTATGTTTGCATTTATTATGCAAAAAGTTTTACAGTTTAAATCAAGTTTGCAATGTATTTTCAACTATTATGTTAAAATATAATTGCATTTAATGTGCAGAAAGTTTTAAAAGATAAAGTAAAAGTTTGCAATGTATTTGCAAAAGCTATGTTTAACGTATGTTTTGCATTTTGTTAATGCATGATGTTTTACAATTTAATAATGTTTTATAGTTTAAGGTATAAGTTTTACGATATATTTGTTTGTTATGTAATAAGTCGCATTGATTTGCAAAATGTGTTTGCATTTTATAATGCATTTGTTATGCAATACGTTGCATTTGTTATGCAATAGATTTTATGGAACAAGCTATGAATTGTAAGTGTGTTTTCATATGATGTGATTGCATTTGACATACTAAAGTTAATAAGAAGGTAACGTAGGGATAAAAAGAAAGTGTCGTACTGGCCTCTTAGTTATGAGGTAATGAAAGCAAAGTCTAAGTTTGACCTCCTAAATGTGAGGTACAGACCTCGAAGTTCGATGGTCTCAAGTCTTCTGCAAGGGAAGCATCATGTCTATAATCTCATGATTAATGAGTTGGTACGAACATTAAAGTAAAATAAGGAAAGTTAATGTAAGATAAGGAAAAATAAGGACAAGGATGGAAAGTTAAAGTAAGATAAGGATAGTTAAGGAATGAAGATAGAAAGTTAAAGTATGAAAAGAAAGTTTATAAGACATTCATAATCGAAAGTTCATAAATGAGTATAAATGGGAATATGCATTTTAGTTTTGCTTGTTTTCCTTGTTATGAAATATTTAAATGCTATAAAAACATTCTAAGGAATGTTTTATGTTAAGTGTTCATGAAAACATAAATGATGTTTATAAAAAGAAATTTAAAGATTGTTTTATGTTAAACATTTTATGAAAAGCGTTTATGAAAAAACGTTACAGAAATGCTTTATGAAAATGTTCATGCGAAACATTTTAGAACCGTTTTATGAGAAATGTTTGTGAAATACGTTTATGAAAAATGTTTCAAAAAAAAGGTTTTTATGAGAAAAGTTTGTAAAGCATATTTTCAATGATTTGTAAGAATATGTTTGAATTTATTGAGCGAAAGCTCATTAAAAGTTTCTTCATGCTATAGGGAATTTATAAGTGACCAGTAGGACCTGTTAGAAGAGCTAGGTACTAGAGAGGACGGATGCGGGGTTTTGGGTATGGATGCCACCATAGTAAGTTTTCACTGTTCAAAAGAAATGTTTTTCCACTATTTAATATAGTGATTTCAAAGTTTTAAGAAAATGATAGTTTTAATAAATGTTTTCAAAGATTTACGATACCATTTACGAACTATTTTATGTAATTATAAAGTTAATTTTTAAGATATGTTTTAGAAAATGTTTCTTATTAAGTTTTAAGAAACGATTTGAAATGATTTTAAAGGCAAATGTTTAGCGATGTCTCAACTTGAATGGCGATAAAGGTCGCAACAGTTTTTTAAGTAACATAAGCCTTGGTGATTTTATGATTCTTGATATCACATTAAATTGTTATTATTCTCTTTCCAATATTGTGATATTGCCATTGTAGTTTCTTTTTATTAATGATATTATTCCAAATTCTATTTGTTATTCTGTCAATATTTTTCTAACAAGGACATTCTTACTTACTATAACAATATCATCTGCTTGAAATCCAAGTAACTAAATCTATTTAATTTTTATTATCTATTAATATTGATCTTATTTTAAAAGAGTTTTATTAATTTATTTAATTATGTTAAATATTTAGGTTATGCAACATGCTTATAACATTTATACTGTATATCATTTTCATGAATAGTAAGTAAGCATGTGCATAGAATTTGTTTTTAAAGATGTCTCTAAATCCCTATTACAGGATTATAAAAAATAATAATAATAACTCTAAAAGAATAGGTGTGTGTTTATATTAAAAGGTTGAGCCAGCATGAAATGCAAGGGACTAGCGAGCATGGAATGCAAGGGACTATGAACCCACAATGAATGAGAGATATATGACTGATTAAAGTGGTAAATATATAAGATTGAAAGACTAAGATGGAAAAGCCTCTCAACTTAAAATTGGATACAACTAATACTTGAGGTTGAATGACTAAGATGGAAAATGCTCATTAGTAATTGGCCTGAAAAATAAATGAACATGACCTAAAAATCATGACCCACTAATTACCAAATGTGTAGACATACCATTGAGCACACTTAAAAATAAATGATAAGGTTTAGAGGAATAGAGTATACAAATAAATGTTTAAAGCATAAAATACATCACTTAAGCATGCCATTCGAATATGTGCATTATGGTTTACTTACCATGCTTTTAGCTTCTCAAATTTTTTTTTTTATTTATTTTTCAAGTGATATCACACCCTAAAACTAAGGTTGGTAACATAACAACTTTTTAAGAAAATAAATTAAATTTAGGTTTAAAACACGAATTATGCTAACTTAGATTTTTAAAAAGTTCAAAAAATGTAAAGTTATAAAATAAAAATAAATTATCTTTTACTAAAAGAAACTAGGTCTACTCATTTTAAGTCATAAAGGTTTTTTTTTTTTTTAACCAAAATGTTAAGTACTTAGAGATACCACCATAACGACCTGTATGGGTTCTCGGGACCTCCCCTCATGGGTGCTTTTTGCATGATCTGATCTCTAAATGCTTCATGCTTAAAACTCAACTAGTAGGAGAATCTCACACTGGGTAGCATTTAAGTTTTTTTTTTTTTAAGCATTTCTCACTTGGGAACTCAAGATATTGAATTTATTTTATAAAAACATCCTTTGCAATTCATTTAAAAAAAAACATTTGAAAATAATTTCAATTCAATTCCTAAAAATATTTTAAAAATATTTTTAGGCTAAATCAACTTTAAAATCACAGCTAAACAAATCCTACCTCAATAATCACAAAATCCCAACATTGCTAAATCTCAAATTGGTGCCAATCTAATGTAAGTTCCACTACTTTTTAAAACCTTCTATATCATTCTAAATTTAGAAACTAAACTAATTTAATGGAATTTAAATTTGTTAATTAATTTTGTAATTCGGTTCATTAGTGTGCCATTACTAATTAAAATGTACAAAACATTCAAAATAAATCATAGAAATTATGCGACATGCTTTAAGAAAAATTTAAAACTTTTCTACTCATTTAATAGTTTCGAAATGATTTTAAGTGTCACAAATTGAAAAGGAGACAAAACTACCAAAAACAACAAAATTACATAGTTTTCCAGCCTGTCGGTCCAAGGCCATTGGCTTACTGCCACCAGCCATCGACTTGCCAATCCCATTGACCAGCTAGCCAATTTGTTGTAACCTGGATTGTGTCAAGCTTCCTGAGCATAAATCTCAATTCTAACATGTTTTAATTAGTTCTCATATCATAGAAAACAAGCAGAAAACTAATTTGAACATCATATGACACATATGACGATTTTTCCCAATTTTTATTATTAAAATCTCAATTTCAAAGATTTGAATCAAAGCTTTAAAAACCTAAACTTTAAACATGCTTAATCAGAATTCAACTTATGATTCCATAAATCAATAACATGTAATCATAGATTAATCATTTCCAAATTATTGATAATAAGCGTTTAACATAGATTCCATATCAAATTACATGTTGCAATACTTAAACACTAAATATGCGTAATCAATCTCAAAGACAAACATGCATGTTTAGTTGGACCAACAATCTCATAGTGTATTATGAGAATAAAAGCTTAATTCTATCATCAAGGTTAGAATTATAAAAGAAAAGAAAAACTCATATTTGGGTTTAAAGTTCCTACATCAAAACCCTCGAGAAAATGATGTCTAGGTTTGCTCAATCCTTGAGCTGAAGTTGAAGAAGGTGTGAGGCCCAAAGAGAGTTTTTTTTTTTCTTTTTTTTTTTTTTTGAGCTTTTGTGAGTGTTTGTATCAAAACCTAAAAACAAGGCCTCAATTATGTGAAAATTTAGGTAAAATAAATGCAAAGTTAACCTAATTAAGTAAACTGGATCAACCAAAACTTCATCGACCCATAAATAACAATAAAAAAAATCATTGCCTTGCGAAGGCTTAAAACTTTGTAAATTATAATATAGTCCAAATACAAATACCTAAAACAGTACCATTGGGACAAACAATATAGTATAGTCTACATACAACATATAGAAGATAAAATATCAAGCCTCACTAAAAATATCATATAACATAAAGCACAGTCTCGATCACAACTGGTCCTACAAAACCTAGGAGAGAAAAATTTTAAAACAATAAATTGTGAGCAAAAGGACCAATAAGATTATCTTTTTAGAAATACAACGTTTAGAAAAGAGAAATAATTGCAATTATGCTTACCTGAAATGAACATATAATTTACCAAAAAATATAAAAATAATTAAACATTTACTTTTGAGAAGCAACTTATGATTTATTGCAAATCATAAATATAAAAATCCTTACTTTGTGAAGCTTGATTAACACCACCAAAATGGTTTGTTTTTGGGACCTACCCCTTAGGATGTTCTCTGTAGAACTAGAACTTTGATAGTTTCATGGTTAAAAACATAGCTATTAGACATATCAGATAGCATTTTGAGAACTAATCCAAAATAAAGAGCTTGGTGAATACAACAACCGAGGTTCTATGTTATTTTTGCAATTCGTTTATTTTGAAAAGCAAACCAGCTTGGTGAAAGTAAGAATCGAGGTTTGTGTTGTTTTTTCAAAATTTGTCTAAAAACATATTTTCATATAACTTTGAAGGTATAATAGAACAATTTCTTGAAACATTTAAAAATAACTCTTGGGCTAAACAAGTTTAAAACACAGCTACCAAAGAAGTCTTATAGAAAAAGTCATGTAAAAAATCCTACCTTAGTACTAGCTCCAAACTGGGGCTAACCTAAGGTTTGCTCCAACATGTTCAAAACCTTGACACGTATCTAAAAATCTTATAAATCAATTTCGAAGATAAATTAAGTGTCATTATGTCAATTTAATCATTAGTGTACCACATCAAGTATTTAAACAACAATTATACACAATCTTTAAAACATGATGCAAGTTTGCTCAAAATAAAATTAAAATATATTCTAGTCCAAAACAACTTAAAACAAATTTTAAAAATAACATAAGTTGAAAAGGAGGTCAAAAAATGCCAAAATCATGCAAAATGGAAAATCTCTAGCCTACCGGTGCCCTACATTGGCTTGCCTATTGGTTGGCCAGGCGGCCTACTTCCCAAAAAAGGCAACTTGTCGCCTTATGCAGTCTGCCCTACTAGTCTCAATAGCTAGCTTGCCAGTCTGTAATGCCCCTAAGTAAAGGTTAATAATTTTTAATAAATAAAATAAAGATCAAAAAATAAAAATAAAATTTCAAAACAAATATGCCTGGGACTTAGATGAAACTCTCAAAACAAAATAAAAATATAAACAACAATTAAACCATATTTTAATGTAGCCCCTTTAATTTTAGTAATGTAAAATTGTCATCATCCTCATTTCAACCCTCAACATATCTTAATACAGTCACAAAAAGTAACAAACGATGCTTACATTTTCATGAAGAACATTCTCAACAAATGATACAATTTCATTGTAATATAGCTATATAGTTTCCTCAAATATTTTCTCGTATAGCTTTCTCAACTATTTTCTCGTAACCACTTTACACTTGGTGAGTCCTAAAAAGATGAAAATATAGAGGAATGAGCGACAACATGCATAATAGGGAAAACATTACTCACCTTTAGGTTTTTACCATTACCATATTAAAACTTGCATGGTTAGTTTATAATCATTATTTATCAACATTATCATGTTTAATTTCGGTGGATATCTTATGATCATTGTTCCCAAGTTTCATACATATATATATACACACACATTTATTCAAGATTCAATTATACTTATCTATATCCACTGTGCAATAGAATATTATATCGCTCAACTCAACGAAACCCAAATGGGCAAGCTTGATCAACCTCCAAACATTCCAAGAGTGTTTTGGTGAGGGGACATCAAGCCCCGGGTCCTCACCAAGTCGATTCTTACATAGTGCACTTTAGGACTTTCGACCCAAGGGAGTGTCATCACCTCTCCCCTATTTTACCTTTTAGGGTATTCCTGCCCAAGGACGTAACCGCCGCCCTCTTAACATCTAACCATTCGTTTATATTCAATCATTATTTATAGAGTCAGTTTTTCTAACCATGCTTCTCAATTTACAACATGTGTCAAATCATTATGTTCCTCATTGTACAATACAGGATGAGTTTCACATCATCATGTTATAGATAATATCATATACATTTAAAATATCATATGCATATCTTGCAATATAAAACAACTAAATTTTAATTTACCAAAACCTCACAAAAGACAAGTAATAGAATCCATACCTTTTTACAAATATCTATTGATAATTTTTAGCTTACATAATTCACCACATAAGCTCTAAATGCGTCGTTATCTTAAAACGTGTAAAATAACCATACTTTGACTTACATCCTAATTTTTAATTATGTCAATTTATCATTTATTTTTATTTGCGTGCCATAATCATTAATATACTAAAATTGTAAATATCACTTTTCTAACTTAATTTTAGAAAATTATAAAATAATAATAAAATTAAGATATATGGATTTTATTATGGTAAGAAATATGTTAAATGAATTTTTAAAATAAATAATACGATTATAAAATATTTAGAAATAAAATAATTAAAAAGTTTGATATTTGTTAAAATAAAATTATTTGAAATTACAAACCTTTTATAAAAACTATTTATTATTTCCAAAACATAAGTATCAAATAACCACCCTTGTCCTGGTGGTTTGGCCTTCGTTATTTGTCCCTAAGGTGGGGCGTTCAGCTTTTATCTGAAACTAAAATTCGCCTCTATTTTTATTAAATCTCTATTTTAGAAAAACGACATGTCGTTTCCCCTTTATAGTAAAAACGACAAAAAGATAGAAAAACGACACAAAATATGAAAAAATGCACATATAGGTTCTTGATTATTCTTTACCCATTCTCAATCAAAATTCAGGTTTGTAACATGTTTCTAAGCTTAAAAATGATGTATAATCATTCACAAACATCAAAAACACATTTCTCACAAATTTTCATACCAAAATACAACTTAAAATCAAAGTTAAAGTTTTAGAAATCTAATCTTAAAACTTAGCTCAAAACTGTAATTTTATCTTGAAAACGTTTAAATCTCCTTGATTCTTGAGCTTGTGAGAAGTTGTTTGTGGATTTTGTGATAGAATAACTTAAGTTTTCCTTTGGTCTTCCTCTACTTGTTCATCTGGAAAAGGAGAGCAAAGAAAAGAAATGCAGAGGAAGGAAGAGAGAGAAGTGTCATTGTAAGAGAAAGAAAGAGGAAAGAAGAAAGAAAAGAAAGGCAAGGGAATAAGACGTGGAAAGGAAAGAAGAGATAAGGGAGTTAAATAAAAAGAAATATAATTGAGGGGGAGACAAGGTAGGTGAGTGTTGGATACTTAATGTCTCCTCAAGAGACTTTTAGACACAAAATGCTAAAAGGGCTTTTTTGTAAATAATTAGAAGTTTCAATGGCGTTTCGGTAAATATACTAAATAGATATAGAAAAATTTTAGAAACTTTAAAAATAGGTAGAAATGAATAGGATGAATTAGATTTTAGATGAAACAAATTTTAATTAGCACGCTAATAATTAATTTAAGTACTATAATACCCGTTAGAAAAATAACGGGTGTTACAAAGTCTGTCGAAATCTAAAAAAAATCCATATTCTGTTTTCATGCCTCCTGAGCTTTAAACCTCTATCCATCCTGTTCTAATAGTTCCTAGATTACAGAAACAGCTTAGAAAACACAAAAAAATAGTTTGGAACACTTTAAGTCATTTTCTCCAATTTGAAACCAAGAAATCATAACTCATAAATCTTGAATCATAGCTTAAAGAGAATAAAACTTAATTCAAAACATACATGAATCTTGCAAGGCTTAGATATTCAAAGAAATCACAACATACAGCCAACAAATCATGATTCCAATTTTTTCAGAACACAAATAATGATTTTTTATACACATTTCTCGACAGAATACCATATTCTATCATATAAGTTTCAAATATGTAAACTTCACCCTCAATACAACATGCATAAACTCATATTCCATATGCTCATGCATTCATTTTGAAAATTGTACAAATTAATTTAGGAAATTGAATTAAGGGAGAAAGAAAGGAAAAATCAAATTTTGGGAGAAAATTTTGTGTGGAGGGCTTTAGGATTTATGACTTGTTCGTATTTGGATGTGTGATTTTATTTTTATTTTTATTTTTATTTTTATTTTTTATTTTTTGAAGCTAAGTTTAACTCTAGGTTTTTGGCAAGAAGAAAAAAGAGAGGGCAAGAGAGACGAGTAAGAAAGGATGACAGAAAAAGGGAAGTATGATGTCTGACAGGGGCTTTACATGTGAATGAGAAAAAAAGAGGCTGCGATGACATTTTTGGAATTAAATGGTGATGCAGTGGCATAAGGGTAATTTTAACAAATTTGATTTAAAACTAATATTTTAAATATGTCCATAATTTTATTTTAGTTCAAAAATTAAAATAATGCAACGAAATTTAAAATGGACACTAATGAAAATTATTTAAACTCAGCACACTAATTAAATTAAATTAACATAATTTATGTTGTTTTGAATTCACAAGTGTTACAGTTTGAGTTACTAGAAATTTCTAGAAAGTTAGAAAATTAGAGAATTTGCTAGTTTCTTATATATTTAAAGAGAAATGGTTGTAAGGACCAAGTTATGTAAGTGGAAGACTGTATCACATTTTGCAAGACTAAATTCAGCAAGGGCCTTATTTGCAATGGCCTTATTTGCAATTTGGAAATAATGCAGTGTTACAACTATAAACAATGAGAAACTAATGGAAAATTAAATATTAAATATTTTCACTATAATTTTTAAATGTTTTTAAACAAAATAATCTAATGGAATTTAAATTAATTTTAATGACAATTAATGTAAGTTAGCACACCAATCACACCAAATTAGATTGATTAATTAGAATTAGAATTACGAGTGCTGCAAGTGAGGAATAGTTAGACATCGAACATAGCAGGTTGATGACTTGATGATGTGGTGCTCTAATGGTCTATTTCATTGATTGAATTGTTTTTGAATTATAGGATCTTATGACTTGGTGCTAATCTATTTGGTAAGGATGAGGTGGCTTAAAGAAGAGATCCCAAGTTCAGATTATGAGAACGGCTTGCATTGTATAAAATAAATAATTAAATAAATAATTCATCGTCAAGTGAATTGTGTTTTACTAATTTTTTTCATGTGGTAATGTCATTTAATAAATCATGTTTTTTTCCATATTCAATGTCATTTCTTAATTACTGTACTACACATGTTTTGCTAAAAACCAAAAATATAATAGTCATGTTCTATGTTGTTATTGTCTATGATATATAAATGGCATATTAGTTCTTACCATATAGCGGACTGTCGTTTTTTGAAAAGAAGGAACTATATTTTCTTTTAGAAAAATTTACAAAAACTATCCCTTATAAACATTTTTTATCAACATTGTCCTTTTTTTTCTTTTTAGCTTTTCAAAATTGCCCATTCTACATTTATTTTATTTTTAATTAGATGAAGTCTCTCCATCAATTAGATACCCTATCTCTCCTTTTTCTGTCCCCTGTTTATGCTCTACTCTCTCCCCTCTCTGCTGGCCCATTCTTTCTCCTCTCTTCTTTGCCTTCTCTCTCTCCTCTTTTCTCCCAAATGGAACACGAAGACCAGGTCTCCCGCTCAAAGAGGAGGCGTACTTCATCAGCTGCAAGTTCGTCGGAGTTCAATGGCATTGCCATCGTCGCAATCTCTTCGAACAAAGACCAGATTTGACTAGACGATCAATGTTGTGATCTCAGCAACACAGATCTGTGACATGATCTTGCCACACCAGCTGGTTTCAAGTGGAGGTGGTGTTGCGATTTTGACTCTAATTTTGCCAGCATGATGTCCAGGATTCGCCTAGCAATTTGGCCTGCCTTTTTTCCGTGTTTTGTTTGATCTCCTATCTACCGTTCCTCCTATTCATCTAGAGCCACATCATTGATAAATGGAATTTTTTTTTTTTAAATTTTATGGCTAGGAAAAATGAAGGTACAATTGATTTAAATTAATTGAGAAGATTGCTTGTTTATTTACATACAAATGTATGGTTTGATTTAGGAATTCCCCAATAAACCTCCACAAAGTTTCAACTAATCTAGGTGGTTGTTAATTATCTTAACAGTAGATAAAAATCTTTGTCTCCCATTGGTTATAGTGAATCCATTAGGTTCTTTTTTGACATATGCTAGATTCCACTCTAGTGAGTGTCTCATGTTGGTGATTGGATATAGTCAGCAGTTTTTGTTGAAAACAAAAAGATAGCATGATAATCTAATATATTCTATTTTGGCATCTACTAGACTCTACTCCAGTGGCCCACTCTAATGATTGGATATGCGTGGAATTTTTTCATTGAAAATAAAAATAAGATAGCCTGGTAGATTTCGCTTCAGCATCTCATAAGTTCCACTTTCGCATCTTAAGTTCTTTTTCTTTGTTTTAAAGGAAATGTGAGATAACCTGTTAGATTTCGCTCCAACATCTAACAGATTTTACTTTGGTACCCCGCGCGTGGCGACTAGATACAATTGCAATTTTTTGTTTTAAAGAAAATATGGGATAATCTAGTAGCTCCATAATCTACCCTATTTCACTTTGGTACCCCACATCAGGGATCGGGGGAGGTTGTCATTTTTTTGTTAGAAAGAACATATGAGATAATTTGGTAGATTCTATTTCGGAACTTGATGGGTTTCACTTTAAAACCTGGCGATTTCTACTTCGGCACTTGTAGGTTTGGCTTTGGCATCCCATGTCGAGGACTAGAGGCATTTGTTTTTTTTTTTTTTGGAATAAAAAATGAGATAATTTGTTGATTTCACTTCGGCATAATTTCTTGATTTCACTTCAGCTCCAAAACTTGGCGGCGTTCTGCTCCGATGCCAGAAAGTTATCTATCACATGAAAAAGTGAGAAAAAAAAGGGTAATTTAGACTTTCAATAAATTACATTTTTTAATTAAAGAAGAAAGGTAACTTAAACTTTTAACAAATCACTTTTTTTTCAAAATAAAGGGACATTTTTTAAAAATTCCTTTTAAGATGGTAGTCTTAATAAAGGGGCATTTCTAGCAAAATAATAACGATTTATCTGGGGAAATTGTAATGTCCCTACTTTAATTAATTATAATTAGTATGCAAATTGGTAAATTAGTATGCCTAATTGAAGTTTTATTTCTAATTAATCACTTTTGTAATAATTCTTTTATAAATAATTGTATCTTTATTCAGTTTTATTTTTAATAATATTTTATTTTAATTTCAACAATTATTGAATTGTTTTAAATAAAATTCTAATATGCTATTTTATTATTTAAATCAATTTTAATTAAATTCCACCCTTTTCCTTTTAATTTATTTATTTAAAAACCTGACCTAACAATTACCAAAATTCCAGATAGGTCCCCAAAACCACTTAGAGTAAAAGTTTACGTGAAAGCTTTGAAACTACGGGTGGCCCCTTATTTTGCCTTGAAACCATTTTTGAAAATCTGATTAAAAGAGTCAGACCTTATTCAAACTTTTGCTTAGCTTATTTCTCACTCTTTCCCTCACCTTACTCTCTCCCCTCTCCTTTTCTTTTATTATTTCAAAATCCAGAATAAGAACACTCATTTTCAAAAGCAACCATGAGCCAAAGCCAATCATAAGACCACCAAAACAGTGCATACTTATTCAAATCTAAGGTTAGAAGAATTTAGAATGATTTAGACTTTTGTTATGAAGCTTAAATTCTGATTTTAAAGTTTAAATTTGTGCTTTTGGGTCTAGTTATAGCTATGTTAATGTTAGTTTTTGTTTTTGGGAGTTTTCAACATTGAATATGAACTTATATACTAAATATTGTACTCACAATTTCATTTTTCACTTCTAGAATTGATGAAAAATGTTTTGTCAATATCATTTACTATTTATGAATGCTAATCAATTATATTGTACTCATGAAATTGGATTTAAATAAGTTTTACATTTATTTTGATATTTTAGGAGTATTTACAAAAAAAAAAAATGAAAGAATGATAAAACTGAGTTGCCTGTGTAATAAAATGAGATTAAATGATTCATATGATAGTTATAGACCATCCTAAAAACCCTGTTTCAAATGCATTTGAAGTGATTTCAAAGTGTCTTGATTCGAATTAAATTCGAATGCTTGAAACAGAGCATTCTAGTTGCATTTCAAAGTGTCTTGATTTGAATTAAGTTCGAATGCTTGACACAGAGCATTCTGGTTGCAACGTGTGGTCAGTCATGATATTTGTGTAACGTGGTTGACTGTGTGACCGTGTGACACATGGTCGACTCTAGGTAATGTACCCCGACCAACCCTACTGCAACAGAATGCCCATTTTTTGCCATCCAAACCCCTTTTGTTCTAAAATGAATTTTGTGTAATTATGCTTGATGTAATGTTTGGAAACCACTATTTATGCATTTTAAAGTATGATTGATTACCATATGAATGATGTGGTGTTTAAATTAGGAAAGGCACACTAAGAATCATGAATCACTTACTAATGTGTTTTGTCTTAGTCTTGGAACTAATGAATAAGTCTACACTTAAGGTTGCTCATTGCCCTTTTGGAGCTAACATTCAGTGGAACAAGATTATAATGTAGACTTGATTCGGTACTAATAATCGCGGTAGAACTTTATACTCATTCCTTAGTAGCCATGGTTTCATTTAAAAATGTGTTTGGCCATATCTGTTATTCTTAAATATTTTAAGAAATGAATTGAGATTGAACATTTTCAACATGTTGAAAATTTGCAAATAAGAAATAAAATGATATTAAATGAATATCGATATCTCGGTACCAGTATCCTGAGTGAGATAAGTATCTAAATGACTACTTAAATACCAATTGGTCTAAGACCCCCAGTTGGTTGAATTTTAAGTCCATGATGCCACACAGAGATTAAGTCATATAAAGGACAACTTAAGGGGCAAGTCTCGTATCTTGGTATGGGCTACTACGGTGGTGATTATTTTAGGCTTTGGACATAGTAAATATTAATGCATAATTTGAGATAAATCACATGATACAAATGCTAAGGATTTTTGAAGTTTAATTTATTTATTAATCGACTTAAATATTAATTATATACCTCATTTTTTATCTCATCTGATTATACTTTGTTTTCTCATATAAATGATGTTTTAAAACTCAAATCCTATTGAGTCTTTCACTCATGGTTTCTACTGTTTCACCTTTTCCCCTCTAGGTGGTTCACAGTACATAACTGAGTAGATTGCCATTGTTTTACTCATGGAGTCTGTGAGTTGCTTAGTTATCTATTTTATCAAGGCATGTAATAATGAGACTTTACTCATGCACCTTGTTTATGTTTGTTGGACTACGGTTTGGTTGTATCCTTTTACATTTGTACTATGTATGTACTACTGTGTGGTCTGGTGGGACCTAAACGGCATTTAGTGGATTTTAAGCTTCTAAATAATCTAAGATTAATTTAGTAATTTCTCTTTCACTATGCTTAAATATTTATGCCATTATCATTTATGTTCATTTTGTCATCTTATGGTTTTTTCTGAAAGAGGCTTTGAAATTTAAGGATAATTCCTGGAATTTATATTAAACTTGGTTAATTAATCTTAATTGAAATGTCACGTCATCACTCAGGTTTAAGGGCGTGACAGAAATCACCCAAAGCATCCATTGTGTTAGCCTAAATACTATTTTTGCCTTTGATCTATAAAAAAAAAATCAAAACATCCCATTTAAGCAATTAAACTTTGGAAAAATATCAAGATTACCCACCATAATCTATATTAAGAGAAACACTCATTAGAATGAAAAAGTTTTAGTTTAAACCAGTTTTGTTATAATATTTTCTCTTATGAAATTTGAGTTGTTACAATGTTTTAGTCCAAACCTTTAATTCGAACTATATTTTCAAAGACCCTCTAAATGTTATTTTATATATGACTTAAAGACAAAATCAAAACTATTAAATGTTCAAATAAATAATTAAATCAAACAAATGTTTCATTTATTTTGGGAGTTTTAATTTTTTTAAGACTGATTTTATTTAGTATTTTTTGGATAATGATTTTATTAAGTATTTTGGTTTAATAAATATTAGAAAGAGTAATCTTGGTATTTTAAAAAATTTAATTCTTCATAGAGTATTTTGAGTATGATTTTATAAACTAGGTAGTGTTTTTGATATTTATATAATAAGATGGACAAAAATAATATAAGAAAAATACATAAATTGCTTTGGGCATCTTTTTATTTATTTATTTATTTGAACTTAAAGTCACCCATTCAAACTCTACACTTATAATTAAGTTGAGTGTGATATTATCATTAAACTATGCCTACTATCATTTCACAATTTATTTTCAATAAACATAAAACTTTGTTTGAATAACTGACACGACACTTTTGCTCCTGATATTTTTTCCCATAATTTGAGAATTTTATGCTATGTTAGAGAAAACAAAATAAAAAAAAAAGATAGAAGAGAAAGAAAACGATAATATTTTACAAAATTTAAAAAATTTGTCAAAAAGTTAATAGGCAAGTTACTAATAATTCATGAAAAATTTAGAAAACAACCATGCCAAAAATCCCAAATAATTTTGCCCAATGCTCTCTATGACTTTCAACAAATAAACAAGTTCCTAGGACTTTGCCACGTTGGAGCGTTGAAAAACTTTAACAATTACGACGTCGCGTCACTCGGAAAATAACATAGGTCTGCCGTTTTGTACTTTGCCTTAAACGACGCCGAATGAGTGTATCACACGCACAATCAACACACGACAAAGCACAGCACACACACACACCCACCCACTACTCGCCCGTACCTCTCCCTTTCCGACGGGCTGTTTGCTTATTCTGAAAATTTTTCCAGGAAATTTGATTCGATCGGAACTCTTTTCCGATTCTTCAATTTTCTCGGAGCCTTTCTGTACAATCTCGTTCCTCAAGCAGTCTCCCTAGGTTTATGCTCTTAGCTTTCCTTTTTTTTTTTTTTTAGTACTTGCTTCCGCTGAAAAACCTAATATTTACTCAAGTTTAAGCTTTATCGGATGTGATCATGGTTTTGATGTCGGATTTCAATTATCTTTCGCATAAAACTTCCATATTTTGCGAAATTTCATGGTTTTGAACTGAAGAATTGAGCTAGTCTGCTCTGATTTTGCTTACATTTAGTCTTGTGCTTGTTTCGATTGAGTGTTTCTTTCTTCGTTTTCTGTTCTTTCTGTGATATTCAACTGCTAAGGCATGTCAAATTATGACAGTATGTTCATGAAAGTGCTTAGTTTTGCGATTTTAGCTAAGGATTGAACTAGAAAACACATGCATTTATGTTTGTGTTTCGGAAATTTGTTTTTGTATTTATCTATTCAAAGCCAAGGTGCTTGTGATGTAGATAGAGTTAGTAATGAGTGTTAATTTTCCTTTATATAGTTATGATTATTGTTAATATTACTCTTTTGTGTTTGTTAGTTGAAATGGGTAAAAGCCAACCATATTGCTTTGATCAAGTGAAGCATTATGATTCAGATCTTAGATATAGGTTTTGACTCTTTTTGACAGCTGTAAGGAGGGAAAAAGAAAGAAAAATTGGATATGGTGGGGAGTTTGGTTGCGGGGTCGTACTTGCGAGTAAGATCTTTATTTATTTTTCATAGGTGTCGTGAGAGTTAATGTGTGTAGTCAAAGTGAATTTTTTTTTCCTTAAAGCTCTTTTGTAATCATAAAACCTAATGCATACGGGAAATGCGAAGTGAGTGAAAAGCCTAAAATATGAGATTTATTTTTATGGAAGAGTACAAATGATTCTTAAGCTATTTAGAGTGCAGCACTTTGGTAATTAGTTCCAGTGTTTAGATGATGGTTTGTGACTCTGATAACCAGTTGGAAGCTCCATTACTATGTATTAGATGAAAACTGATGATATCTGATTAATTATTTAATTATGCGAGTGTACACATCTACTACTATTTCATTTTGCTTTAATTTACTTTGTTTTTTTTTTTTTTTTTTTTTTTTTGTATGCTTGGTTTTGGGCTGGCAGAGACTAATGATGTAAAAACCATATGAAGAAGCTTTGTTGGAATCAAGTAGTTAACAAATCATAATTAGTTTACGTTTTAACTCAACTCATATTATAACGTCAGTTACCGTTTGTTGACCAAGGACTTTGTCATATAGTTTCTGAGGAGTTAGTGGTCTTCTGGTAGTTATCTTATTGGAGTTATGGCAACTAACCTTTTTCATGTATAGAGTTAAATTTTTTTTTCGTACATACAGTTTACAAAAAAAGCTGTGCATTCATTTGTATGTCATTTGTGTATGTACTGCAACTGCTTCATTAAGCTAAAGAGTTAGCATTAAGTTTTAAATGCTGAGTATCTTGACATTGTTTGTCACAGATTAGTCTTTTTTTATTAACTCAAATTCTAGGCATTGTGACTAATCCAGAAAATATGATGATTGGCATTACGAAGACAACAACATAAGTAATCTATGAAGTTTTCTTCTGTACCTTAGGTACAATAGTGTCTTTGGGACATGATATGTATTACGCGTATCTTTTATTTTCATGCGTGATACGTGGTATTTCTTGAAAGTTTTGTAGTAAAAGGTTACTTCTCTTTGGCATGTGTAAAATTGAAAACATCTCAACTCTTATGGCAGGCAGATATTAATGCTATGTCTTCTTCCCAAAATATGACAGAGTAGGTTCGCATGTGCATAAGTAATGCTTGTACTGATTATTTTACGTCTAGAAACATCTTTGGTCCTACATTCATCACTCATCATATATGTTTTTTTTTTTTCCCTGCTAATAAGAAACAAAAAGATTTTTATTAGAAGGAGACTGTAGTGGCAAGAGAACTGGATGACATAGAAGGACCAGAAGAATGAGTAAAACCATGGTAGATGGAGTTTTACGTTTACTTTCACTCTTGCTAGAGTTGTCCATTGTAACAGAACTTGGCTGCTTCTCACTCATTTTTCCTGTTGTTTCTTTTGTGAAATATGGCGTCAAAGTAATGTCACGTAGTTAATACAACTTTTGATATTTCAGTGTTCGATTATCTTTTGTATTTGTCTTTTTCATTTTGAGTGTTTTCGTTGTAATTGATTTTCTTTTTAACCTATCTCATGCCTAACTGCTTTAAATGCTTCACTTATATGTGGATACCCGGTCACTCATAAGATAAGGCAACGAACGAAAATTTCTTTATTCTCTGTCTCGGGCTGTATTTGCTTTCTAGAACTTCACATTTTGGAAACAGTTATTTGTGTGTCCGAGTACCTTTTTTAGTCGTCATGCCATCTCTCTCCTGCCCTATGGTAAGATCACGCACGAGACGTCATGATGTCCTACAGCTTTAGGATTCATCTTTTATGGTTTGCTGATATTTGCTGGAGCCATATCTTTTGATTTTAAAATTCATTTGACAAACCAATAAAAACATGATTAGCGTCATTACTTGCTTGGTTTATTGAAATCCAACTTATTTTAGCTTTTAGTCTCATTCAATATACCTATGATTATAAATGACGAAAGGAAAATAAACATATGCAAGATATAATTACATGAAATTGAGGCGCTGGAAACTGATGTTGGAAATTCCTGCTAGCAGTTTGGATGTAAGATGGACGATATCAGGCAACATGAAACTGGAAGACATAAGGTGGAGTATTATAGAGGCACACACTCTCCGGTAATTAGAATGCATTTCCAGAACCCTTAATTATATTTCATTTTAATCTTTTGTATGAAATTCTAGATCCCTTTGAATGGAATAGAAATATAATGTGCAGTGGAACATGATGACCCAACATCAAGTGAAGGAACCGAATGCATTAGTCATGAATAAGAAGATCATGTCTATAATTGCTGAGAGGGATGCTGCTATACGAGAGAGAAATGCAGCACTGTCCGAAAAGAATGAAGCATTAGCTGAAAGGGACGAGGCCATCCGGCAGCGAGATGAAGCACTTGCTCAGAGGGATTCAGCCCTAATGGAAAGAGACAATGCCCTTGCAGCCCTTCAAATTAGGAATAATTCCATGAACATGCCAGTGACTGGGGGAGTTCAACGTGGAGTGAAGCGCACGCATCCCCCTTCAAATCATCCGGCTAACATTGCTGAAGCTACTTATGGCTCAAAAGAAATGCACATAACTGATGCCTTCCCCATCACAGTTATATCTTCCGAAGCTATTAAGTCATCTCAGGCAAAGCAAACAAAGGAGAGCAAGGCAATGTCATCCAAAGAGCCAAAGCCACAGCGGAAGAAAGTAGCTGAGGATTTGAATAGGCGGGCTTCTTCTGATGGTACAAAGTACAGAACAGAGTGGGATAGTCACGATGTGGGTTTGAACCTGGTTACTTTTGACGAGTCGTCCATGCCAGTGCCAGTTTGCTCATGCACTGGAGTCCCCCGGCAGTGCTATAAATGGGGAAGTGGCGGATGGCAATCGTCATGTTGCACAACGAATATGTCAATGTACCCGCTTCCTCAAATACCAAATAAGCGGCATGCGAGGATGGGTGGACGCAAGATGAGTGGCAGTGTTTTCACAAGATTGCTCAGTCGGCTAGCAGCACAAGGCCACGATTTATCAATACCACTGGATCTGAGGGAATACTGGGCCAAACATGGGACAAATCGCTATATCACAATCAAGTAGCATGAGAAAACCGTCTGGGAGTATGTTGTTCATTTTGAGCACCACAATCTTCTCTTATGATGCTCCTTAAATTGAAATTTCAACTAATTTCTTGCATTCGCAATTGTGGCTCAACTGAATCAGATCAGAAGAGGTACTTGATAGAGGGGTGTATCAGTGCACCTTTGGTTGGCATAGACCGTTTTGTGATTAAATCCAGGCTTTCTATGCCATTGAGAGTGACTAGTGTAAAGTATTACAGTTGTAGACGTGGTAGTCTAGTTGACTCTTTTAACTTTTATCCACATTGCAAGCTTGAGTCACATATGTTGCTTGGAAAAGAATTATCAGGTTTTCTTCCAACCGTTTTCATTTTCACAAAACAGGAGATAAATCTTCGGACTGAAGGCTGCTCTTTGTAGTCGGTGCTTTGAGTGGTGGAGGCGGAGGCATCTATTGTGACATGTTTAAGACCTTTAAAGTTAAAATGATTGCATAACCATTTGATAAAGGTACCTTCATTTTGTAGCAGTTTGTTGTTATTTATTTAAAAGGCAAAAAACAGCCCCCACAGGAATAACTTTATTTTCACCGACTTATAATTAGAATTTTTTTTTCTTTTTTAATTTTTTTCTTTTTTATAATATAACTTTTTATAAAACCTTATGAGAAATCTATCCAAGAAGATACTCCCTACCTATTACACGAAAGCTCGGGCTAACAAAAATATTTGGAATAAAAACAAATTTCTCATGTTTTATGATAGGTTCCATCATGTATTTTCGTCAACGGTGTCTTGTCTCTCGTGTTCAGTAAATTACGTTAAAAACTTTCTTATAACGTGGGCCGGTGGAATAATACTTCAAAAAAATTTTGGAAACGGCAAAATGTTATTGTAAATTTGTATTCAAAGAGAAAAAAAAAAAAAAAAAAAAAAAAACAAAGTGTCACAGCCGTTGTCCCGATAATTAGGAGATTGTCCCCGTAAATTTTTCGTTGGAGTTTTATGGGTGAAAGATTACCATTAGCACCTTTTCCTTAGGTGTTGATGCATAGAGGCAAGGATGATAATGTCCACGGTCTTGCCGCTATTTTTATCATAATATTCATATTTTGAAGTCTCGATATAGATATAAGGAAATAATTTTTCTTCTTAACATGTCCGTAAAATCCATAACGTCCATAAATATCTGTAATATCGGTTAATATATATAAAAATCTAGGATATTTTTAGAAATTTTCACAAAATATTCAAAAAGGCCGAGAAAATCTTTTTTTTTTTGCACAAAAACCAATTTGTAAGACTTTTTTGTAACTATTTTTCAATAATCTGTGACTAAGATTTTGAACCTAAAAAAATAAAAAAAAAGCATTTGTTAAGACTTATTTAGTGTTTAAATAATTTTTACTTTTAAACTGAATAGTTAATGACTCTTTTGTAAACCCCTATGCCTTATTATATGTAGACGTGCGTACTATATTTTTATTATTTTTGCCTGTAGATTCCAATTATTGTACCTCATGGAGTATATAAATTTTGTTATCATTGTGACAACACTGATGATGATGAGATGGTGGGGTAATGATGATAATGATGATGGAGACTATATAAAGAAGAGAAAGTATGATGTCCAATCAAATACACTTGAGTCCATTTACTGGAGAAGAAAAATTTACACATGTTATATAAGATGAAGATTGTAATTGTAGGATAGTAGGTGAGAGTATTGGGAGAATTATGAAACAACATATAAGAAGACGTTGTGCAATTCAAATGAGTCAAATTGATGAGCATTCTGTTGTCTTAAGTTTTAACTTCATAAGCTTCGAAATTAACAAAAATTCTTATAGTTATAATATTCTTTATAATTTTTAAATAGGGATGAGTTCAAAAGTACAAAACCAAGATGGTTTCTTTGATATACTTGTGTATGCTTGGCCATAAATTAGTATTGAGATATCATTACAACGCCATAAGTTAGATCAATCAACATTATCTAGTCTATGGACTAATAGTAAAAAGAGATCAAGAAACATACATGTGGTACATCCAAAACTATTCAAGGGTTATATCTTAATAGATGTATTATTTAGATCAAGATCCGAATCCACATAATGCTTTCAACTAGCTAGAAACTCCTTTTGGCATTAAAGACACCTAAAGTTTGTGTGTACTTTATTATGTTTGGTGGTAGTTTTTATGTACTCGATTGTATTATTGTATCTTGTTTATAACGAGTATGTAAAATAATATTAGAAATATAATCAATATATATAATGATAGTATTTTTTTTATAGTAAGCAATATAGTTGTCATATTAGATCAATATTATATTAATTATGTTATTAACTTAGTTCAAAAAAAGTAACATTGATTATTTTACCATTGTGTAAAGTTGTAAGAAAAAATTACAATTTTTTTTCATGATATCTATTTTCTCCCTAAATATCCATTGACATCAATAATATCCACGATATTATTTGTAAATCAAAACCTCAACAACCTTGACAACATCGATGTTTTCCTCCTTGCGTGGAGGCGAATGACACATTCTTCCTCTTTGTTTGGTTGTTTCTTTTTTCTTTTTCTTTTTTAATTTTGACCCTCTTTTCATTTTTTTTATTTTTTTGCTCATTTACTTTTTTTTTCTTCCTTTTTCATCCTTTTATTTTCTTAAACTTTTCTCAGCTGTTTTTTTTTCATCCTCCTTTTTTTTTTTTTCCTTCTCTTTATTTTCATTGTCCTCCCTTCTTTTGATGCATTTTTAGTGTTTTATTTTTTCCTTTTTCATCTTTGTGCTTTTTGGGTTGCTTTCTCCCCTAATATTTTTTTTTAGATTCACTTGCTTAAATTATTTTTCTTGATGCATGGAATCAAAATACTTTTTTGAAATTATTCTTATTGTATATTCTTCTACATCCTCTAAAATATTTTTTATCAGGCATAACTTTGATAACTGTTTTGTCCTAATTGTCTCCTTTAATAATTTCTTTACAAGCATGTCCTTACCTGAATATTTTTATCATACAACTAGGGGTGGCAATAACCATGCTCGTGTCGTGTTCGTGTCGATACGTTTACAGCATGATACGTTTAGCCCAAACACGAACACAACACGATTAATAAACGTGTCAAAAATATAAACATGAACACGATACGCCTATAACACACGTAACACGACATGATACAATTATTAAACCTGCTGTGACGGGTTAACACAATAATGACACGTTTACGAACCAATTAACTAAAAATAAAAAATAATAAAAACCAATAAAAAAAACAATACAAAAATTAAACCAATACAAAAATTAACAAAAACAAAGAATTGAAATATATGACATGTACCACAAAACAATTAAAAGAAATTAATATTTATTTTTCACAACATAATTTTTAATTGTTAATTGTTTTATACTAGCTTTATATTTTTTTCTCCAATTTTTAAATAACCCACATTGGAGATAACTTTGAATAGAAATGCTTGAGAACCGAATGAGAGTAGCTGAGGGAACTGAGGCGTTTTATAGAGGAAAGTTAAAGGAAAACATGTTGTTTTTTCGATGTGGGACTTTTCAAGTTTCAAAAGCATAAATACATAATAAATATATTAAAGGCTATGAATAAACACCAACTAGTGCTCTAGTGCGGTGGTGGCGTGCATTTTAAATGCACTTAAGGGTGCAAGGTTCGATTTCTTGTTTTACAAAATCAGGTTATTGAATGTGGGCATTGTGTGCTGCAGATGTCCAAAGCTTCAGGCACACATTCTCATGTTTTTGAAATGAAGACACCAGCTTGAATTGATTTGGGCCATTGATAAGGATTGATCTTAGTCATCCATATTAATTTGGGCATTAAATACATATTTAAACCTAATTTAGTTTATTTTTTCCTCATTTCACTTGTCATAACTGTTGTGGTGCTCCTTCCTCATTCTCCATTGTTGTCAAGTTTTCCTCAAGCATTTTCTAGGTTTTTCTTTTTTGTTATGTCTTTATTTGTTTTCATTTTTGTTATTTTGCTTGCTTAGGACCCTTAAGCTTATCATTTTGCTTTGAAATCTTTGCTCCTTTAGAGTGGATTTAGGTTTCATACACTTGTTGATTTTCCTAGGAACCAAAGAGAGAAAATAAGAGGGTGAAAGGAAAAATAGAAAAGAAACTAGTTTTGCTTGCACCTGAAACCATGGGACTTTTTGACAATTTCGAAGGCGTTCTAGGGCCCATTTGTTTTGTTGATTAACTCAATTTATATGACTCAGAATTTTAGATTGAACTTTGAAATGCATTTGATGACATCAATATTCAAATCTCAATTGAGTTTTGGGTGTAAAGTTTGAGTTTTTACCTCCCTTCTATCCAAATGCTACAATACAGGATTATCCTCTTTTTTTTTTTTTTTAAGATTTTCTATCTCCTATACTTGAGGAAAAAGATAGTATAATTTCTTCATTTAATGTCAATTGAGATTATTCTTTTTTCATTGCATTCATAATGAAAAGAGTAATAAATCAAGATTTATATTGCATATTTTTTAACATAATGAACATTAAGATTTTTTTAGATTTATTTCTAAATAAAAAACATTTTCCACTATTTTTCAAAATACAAATTTCAATTTTATTCCTTATTCAAATTAACACTTCAACTATACATCCAAATATCAATTCAAATAGTAATTCAAAACACATATCTCAAATCAAAATATTCTAAATCATTACAATTCAAATTTGTCTACTAAATAGGCTTTTAGATTTCCTCAAATCACCGTCGTCGGCAAGCAGCTACAAGCAGGGTCGCTCCCATGAACCTTCGGTTTCTGATTTTGAAGGGACGACCAATAAGGGTGATAGTGGTGAAGAGAGGTACCTTAGTCTAGGCTATCTTAAAAAGAGCCTCAGTCGGAACTATGGCCGAGAACATGGCAGCGTTGAGGGCCGAGTTTAAGATGTGGGTTTCGACATACGAATACCCGATGAGGGCGAGTTGGCCTCGAAAGGGCTGTTGGTTCGCCATTTATGTGTTTTTCTTGGAACTGGTCATGAAGTTTCCTTTTTTGCTGCTTATAACTAATATGCTAGCAAATTACCAGATGTCAGTCCCTTAACTACTGCCAAATTTGTGGAGGCTTTTGCTGCACATTTTGGTTTTAGTAGAGGAAGCCAATGTTAAGTTCAGCTGCAAAAGCTTCAAGGCCTTATATTTCTTGAAGCAAAATTTCGAGTTGAAAAGACGCTACATTCGTGGAACTCCCTTGTAAAGCTCTATAGGCATCGAAGAAATTAAGTCGGCGAATAAAAAATGGAAGAATAAGTACTTCATGATGAGGGAAAACATTGACGTTCCTACTTATAGCAAGATGACTTCGATCGCTTGGGGTCGACTCCGTGAGTTTATAATTTCTTAATGCTTTCTTTTTCTTGTGTTGTTCTTTTTCTAACCTTTTCTTTTGCTAGCAGAACGTACCTAGAACAAGCCTCTTAGGGTCTCCCCAGACTTGAAGGATCGAATCGCCAAGTTACAGGCTACTAACAGCATCAACAACTGAACTACTTCTGAGACTTAATTAACATATATTGCACTTTAAACTATGTTAGGCGAAAAAAATAATAACTTAATTTTGCATACCTTGGTTTTGTTATGAAATCTCTTGAGTTTTATTCTGTTGCTTGCAACCTTGAAGATAAAGTCTGCCATATCTTCCAAGGAGATGCTTACAAAAGCCATTAAGAGAAACTTGGCTGGCAAGGCAAAGGTAAGAGAGTTATCTAGGAAGCGTTATGTTGACCTAGAGGTTAGCGAGGTCGAGTATCCCACCCTTGTCTTGAGTTGTCCATTTCAAGCATGAGGATAACTAAGAAGAGGAAAGCTGAGACCAAGTCGTTTGTGCTTGCTCTACCTATTGACCTTTTGCTCTAAACTAAACATGAGGTTGCCTGCCACTTAGGTGTGGGGCTTACTGACTGATCCCAACATGGACCTTTGTTTACTCAAGCGTGAAACCTAGTCAAGTTATTCACAGGCGAAAACGTTAGGGTAAGTTTTCCTTTTAATTTTGGCTTAACTCGGCTACCTATTTGCTTGTGTTTAATGCTTCTTTTGCTTGTAGAACATCCAAAGAGGACTTGTGTTTTTTTTATTGTTCTCTCGTCTCACAACTGCCTAAAGAACTTTGGAGAAGAAACATGATAACCTGAAAGCTAAGGTAGAGGGAAAACTTGTAGTTCTTGATTGAGAGGGTGAGCTTCATTTGAAGCTAAATAGTACCCATTTTCAAATGAGCGTTCTCGAAGTCAAGAAGGGAAAGTTGATTGCAAATCCAAGAGCTTGAGAAAGAAGCTCGAGATAGCTTCTCGACTAGCTAGGTGACTAGTTGCATATGCAGACACTTTGGGAATACCATGATGAAAGGCGGACTAAGCAAGACCTCGCTAGCGAGATTGCCCAACTGAAGAAGGTGGTCCAAATGTTTGATTATGTAGAGACGGTTTATGAAGAGCTACCTGGAAAATTCGACAAGGCTGTGGAAGCTGAGGGAACGTGTTGCTGGAAGGAGTTACGAGCCCACGGATCAACTGAAGGCACAGCAACTGGTGAGGTGCATGCTATAGTGATTTAAAGGAGGAGCCTCAACTAATGCTTGATACGATGGAACCCCTTCTCCCCACCACCATTTTCAAATTTTAAATTGTGTTTCGAAGGCTACAACATGGGTAAAACAACACTGACACCCTTTGTTTTTTTACCTAAATTACATTACAGTGGCACCCCTAGACAAAAACTAATCACATAACACCCCCTAATTTTTCAAAAAAAAAAAAAATTATAAAGAGATCCCTCTGTTAGTTGATTATGAGAGTTGACCATTAATTTTGTTTAAAATGCTAAATTACCCCTCCATCCATTAAAAAACATCTAAAGCTATTTATTTAGCTAGAAAGGATATTTTCGACCTTCATTGACATTAAAAACATTAAGTATAAACAATTTGAACACACTTGTAGTTATAAATTTCACTTTAATATTAGTATGTAAATTGGTAGATTAGTGTGCCATAATGAATATTTTAAATTTAATTTGATCATTTCGTGGAGTTTCTAAATTAATGATATTTTTTATTATTTTAATGATTTTTAGTTACTTTTAATTATTTTTATCTTTATTTGTTATTTTAAATTTTTGAAACAAAATAATTTATCAAATACCAAATATACCCCATTTGGAATCTATGTGCTGCAGACAGTTCCTGCAGCAAACTACTCTCCATCTCCTTATTTATCTCTCTCTCTCTCCCTTCCTTTCTCATTCACACTCTCTCTTATTCTCTCTCTTCCACTCTCTCTCGTCTCTCTCTGTCTCTCTTCCTCTCTCCTTTTTCTCTCAAATTTTTAAATCAAAATCAAGCCTAAGCTTCAGATTAGTGGATTGGAAGCTCGGGAAAGCGATTTAGCAACCACCAGCTCGATTTAAAGCTTCAATTCGATGTTAGTTCTAAATTTCAAAACTTTTCCAATTTTTTCTAATTTTCTTAGCCTTTTGAAATTTAAGCTTTCCTAAGCTTAGAAAAGCTTTGATCTAAGTTAGAGGAACCTAAAACACTTAGAATCTAAGCTTTGTTTGATCAAAAATGGATTTGAATCAAGATTTTTTATTTTTTTTATTTTTCTCTATTTTTAGAATTTTTCAAAATCTTTGTGCAAATCTTGTTTAAATTGGTTCAAAAGTGTTTTATAATGTTTTTTCATCATCCATGGATGTTTTCCATGCTTGAGAATTGAAAAAAACAGGTTGAAATGAGGATTTAGGCTCGGAAGGCCGATAACCCACGCTTGGAAAATTCTAAAATTTTTCAGTTCAGTAAGCCAAATTCATGGGATCGACAGGCCGTATTCATAAATCCGACAGGCCGAACCTAGAAAAGTTTGGTCGACCGGACCTGGTTCTTCGGCAGGCCGAACTAGGGCGACCGACTGGCCGACCAAGCATGGTGAGATTTTGTTATTTTTCACCCCTTTTTACTGTTTTGAATCTCGATTGAGATTTTAAACCTATAATATGATTTTGAAAATACAAATGGCACACTAGGACATCTTGAGCTAGATACTGATAGACTTAGTTATTGTACGTTTAAGGTTGTTTGTGATTCCGTTGAGCTAACGTGTAGCGAACCGGGATTACGATGTGGGACACCAACACAAGTATCAAGGTAGGACTTCTACCCTCTTCCTTGGTAACCTAGTTTTTAAAATGATTTTGGCCTCAGAAGGATTTTTATCAAAAACTTTTTCAATGATGGATTGAAAAAGGATTTTTATTAGTTGTTTGTTTTCATAAACAGTAGACTGAGGTGATTTTCATAATAAATCTCATAATGAATGTAAATGATTATATTTGGTAAAAAGAGATTTTAACAATTATAGAAAGATATATATATATATATATATATTTAAGGGCATGATGCCATATCAAAGATCGGGTTGTGTAGTGTGCGATCTTGGGGGTAGGTTCCGAAACCCAACTGGGCCACTACGGTGATGTATTACATATATGGTTTTCCTAGGAAAAGAAAATGATATTCTTTTGGGTCGACCAATAAACAGTTTTGGTAAGATTAATTTTGTTGAATTTTATTTGTTCATTTATTTAAGTCTATTTTCTAAATGATTTCTGAAATAATGAAATTTTCCTTTGAAGTTAAACGTTTTAAAATATAGTCTTATTGAGCCTTTCGCTCACCTTTTATTTGTTTTAAAATCTTTCCCCACTAGATGGATTTTAGCTTAGGATCGAAGAAGAGTCCGTCGATTGGACCAGCGAGTAGTAAAAGAACCAAGTAGGTGTTTTGGATCATAAAGAAATCAAGGCATGTGTAATCTTAACTTTTAATTTTATTTTGAACTGTGGTTGTAAATTTAATATTGTCACTGCTATATGTGTGCACAAGTTATGAGTCAGTGGTACCTAACTCGTTTTTCCCCTCTTTTTTATTTTATTTTGTTTTTCTTTAATAGTCACTTTGTTATTTTTATTTGTTCGGATAAATTATTGTAATCATTGGTTTAAAAAGATTTTTAATTATCACATTTTTCATAACTAATTAAATTTATTTAACCTGTATTTAATTAAAATTTCTACTTAATTAACTTAATTAACCTATCACGTCACCTCCCGTACTTTGAGGCGTGATAATATCGGAGGAATCCTCCACCCAAACAACATTTCCATCTATCCTAAGGACACATTTAGCCAGCCCATCTTTTGTCTTGTTCTTGCTAGCATATCTAAATACGTATATCTAATAAAATATTTGAAAAAAAAAAAAAAGAGGAGGAAAGATCGTATATGTTAGACAAGAACAAGCTACGCTAAATGCCAGAGAACTTGGCCTCTAACATTGAGCAATTGAAAGAATCTGATTCGATAGAGAGCCCGGCCAACATCCCTTCAAGGGATTATGGGGTCAATTTGGAATGCAATTTACTATTGTTTCTCAATCTTACTATTTGTGTAAAAAAACTTGAAACACACCATTTATAAATAGATTACAAATATTTTAAATTAGAGTTAACAAACAAGTGTTAATAAAAGATATTTTAGTTCTTTTGACTAAAAAATTACTATGAATCAAATGAATAAAAACTAAATAGTAGAATATAACAGAAAGTGGTATACCAATTATCTTATATTGTAGTAATTTTTTATTTTTATTTTAAGTTTACCTATTTATAAACAGTCTATCATTAACTAACGGCGTTTATGGACGCGTCTATGATTTTGGGTCTGATGAGGATGTTTTCGCCGGTGGCGCCAAGTGGGCTCTTCTTTTTAATTAGGAGGCTCGGCCTTTATTATGTCGGTCGAGCTTCGGTGACAAGCACCTCAACGTAGTGGATGAGTCTGACGTCTTGCTGGAGGGACCACGAACTGAACACGTGTTCAAAAACACTGTAGCAATCAACACGTGTTCTTTGATGGCTGCCCTACTGTTCAAGTCAAACATGCGGATGTCATCTATGGTTATAATCAGCCCATGTGTGAAATATGCTTTGTCAAACCAGTGTGCGTTCACGAGACAGAAGCGCGACAAGCAAGAGAATTTTTTTTGTTTTTAATTTGGTAATTTTTTTGATACAGACCCAATGATTGATGCTTGTATTTTAGCTTTGTATTGCAGAAAAAAAGGAAAAAAAAAAAATACTTGAATTTAATGGTTTTAAAATGTACATAATGGATGAAGATTTTTGCCCAACAAGTTTCCTTTTAAATTTTTTAGAAGATGAGCTATTGGGGTGGCTATAGTACCAAAGACATCTTTTAAAACTCTTTGATCTGACGGCATGGGGGAATAGGCTTTTTTGCTCCAAACCTCTTGAACTTTACATCCTGGCAAATTAATCCTTAAACTAAAAATTTTGACAATTAACGCTTTAGAATTCATTGCATGGGAAGTCCAATTTAAAAAAATGTTAAAAATTTGATAAATTTTTGTCACGTGACTTTTAATGGAGGGTATTCAATGTCCTTCCAATAGATTCAAAAGAAAGCAACTAAAACATAAATAAGAAAAAAAATTCTCCAATCTCCCCCGTGAGAACTCAATCATGATGCCCTGCTCCTATAGAATCTCCCTCACCAGATCTGCCAGGGTTTAGCGCCAATCATCGTTCGCCTTAGGATCCATGTCGAGATAGAGGAGTAAACAAACCATGCCATTCCTCGCATACCCCATTGCCATGTGCAGCATTGTTAAGCCCAGACGTTGTCTTGTCGATTGAGGTCTACGTTGATCTCAGCAACGATTCCCACTCGCCAAATCTCCTTAGAATCTCCTTCGCCAAATCTAAGCGGCATTCGACGATGACCGTCCTTCACCTCTGGATTCAAGTCGAGTTGGACGAGCAAATCAACCACATCGACCCTCGCTATCCTGCCACCATGTGCATTGCCATCAAGCTCTCGCTACTTTCTCGTTGGTCAGGGTTTGCGCCAATCTCGGCGAGGAACCTCACGCATGGATCTGAACCGAACTATGCAAGGATGGTTTGAGGAACTCAATTTTTTTCTTTCTCGCTATAATTTGTATGGGTTTAAGAGAGGAGGGGGAGGAAAAAAAAAAAAAAGAAACAGGGGTTTTGTTATGTGGTTTCAATGGAAATCTCTTATTTTTTTGCTATGATTCTCTTTTGGGATCCTCGACTACATGAAAACCAATCGATAATTTAATTCCAAGTTCGAGCATAATTACTAGTGAAGGCAACGATGAATGTTGTTGTGTTTATAATTTTAGGTCTAGGTTTTCTTTGGGGAAATTGGATTTAGAAATTTGTTATGATGGTGTTTTGGGGATCCAACCAGATAAAAAAAAAACTTTTCTTTGATTGTTTATTTCAGAATTTGATTCAAAGACTATTATACCCTTCATAAGTCACGTGCAAGTTACGAAAAATCTATCAGATTTCTAACACAATTTCAATTGGACTTGCTATGCAACGAATTCTAAAGTCAATTGCTAAATTTTTTTAGTTTAGGGACCAATTTGCCAAACATGTAAAGTTTAGGGGGCCTAATGCAAAAAAGCCAAAGGAATAAAGTTAAGGAGGACATTGAGTGAGAGATTGTCATATCCTATATGATCTTTGGGGCCGTTTGATTGACAGATCCAAATAATGTTAATTTGACATACTTTGATTTGAGTTGTATGTTTTGAATTATTATCCGAATTAACGTTTGGATTTACAGTTAAAACATTAATCTGAATAGGGAATAAAATTGAAATTTTTGTTGGATTGATAGTGAAAAAAGTTTTTGATTGACTAACAAATCTAACAAAACTTAATGTTTATGACATTTTTTAATATGCAATATGGATTTTGATTTATTTCTTTCTTCATTATAAACATAATGAAAAAATAATCGTCTCAATCGGATATTAAACAAAGAATTTATGATATTTTTCCCTCCTACTATCCACAATTTAGCTTCAACAAAACAACTATTTGCATTATTTGAATATTCCAAATCTAAAGTTTCAAACCCAACCCTCCAAACAAACAGACCCTTAATTTTTATTTATAAAATAGCATATATTATAACATGCAACAAATCTTAAATAAAAAAAAAATATTACTTTCATTTTTGTTTTGAGGAATTAGAGCTATACCATTTTGGTTCTTGACACTCTAAATGGCATATATTTAGTCCTAAAGCTCAATTTATGATGCCAACAATCCTTTCGTCTCTCATACGTTAAAAATAACGATTTTTATGCATGTTTGATGTACATAATAAGTTGTATCACCAAAAAACCAAAAAAAAAAAAAAACAAAAACAAAAATGATTTTTCTGCCTACGAGAAACGAGATTCAAACACCATTAAAAAAAGGAGATCTAAGATTTAGAAAAACCTCACTAAACTTCAAGTTTGGAGTGATCATCCCAATTTTAAACTTAAACACAAGCAATTTAGATAGCTTTGTCTTCAATATTCCTCACTACACAAATCTGTCAGAAATTTAGTAGTTGGATGCTGGAAGCATTGTTAGTGTCAATAATTGAAACTTCGAAGGCAAATTTGTGTCATTGGGAGTATCATGGGCCAAAATAAATTACTCTAATTACTCGATGACCAAAAATAAAAATAACCATAAAAAAAAACACCATAAACGCTCTATTTAAACATAAAGAAAAATCACGTTCACATTAATTATATATTTGCTCAAATTACAAAAACAACACTTTACGAAATTGTTATGTGTCTTGAATAAATTTTTCTGATACAAAATGACCAAAACACCAAAGCAATCTCAATTATTTATATATGTATTACATTAACCTTAACTCTTGATAGTATATTTTTTGACCATTTCGTTGTAAGTTCTAATAGTATTTGTAAACATGCAAAGATCACTAAATAGTATTTTGTTACTCTAAAGGTAAAATTGCCACCAAGACCGTAAATGTAAATACAATTAGGATCATTATTGTTTGACTTAGAGACGGTCTTTTATTTATTTATGAAACATTTGATGGCCAAGGTATACTCTTTCTGTGGGGTTGCTAAACAAAATGAGTGTCTCTGTAATTTTTCTGAAAATGCAAACGATGCTATTGCCTTTGTAATCCAAACAAAACAAAGGATCAGTCTAAAAGGCCCAAAAAGAATTCAAATATATATATATATATATATATATATTACAAAATTATTTAAACGAGCGTGTATTGACATCCTCATTCTACTTTTTATACACTTATATTTAATAAGATTTATTTATTACTGTATTAACTATTGATAAATTATTCTTAAGGACAAAAGTGTTTTACAAAAATGCTCATTATACACGTTATCTTAAGATTATATATACTCCCTTCTAAAAAATTATTGTATCATTTTTTTAAAAAAATAGAGATAGATTCCAACATAAAAGAGTCTCCTATAGTAAAAATATTTGTGGTTTATTTCTTTTTCAAAATTTTTATTTTTATTATTTTTTATATATACTAATTATAATTATATGTACCATTATGAATTGTTTAATTCATAAATAACTACAAATTGTATGCTCCAGTAAAAGAACCATATTTTCATTTGATATAAAAAACATGACATAAAAAAACTACATTTTTATTTTTGTTTCTTAAGTAAAGAAGATACAATATGTTTGATTAATTTATAAACCCGTCCAATTTTACTATTGATTATTGTTTCATGAAATCCAAAGTTTGATTTAATAAAAAGGAAAAAAATTATATTAAAAAAAAAACTATCGCTTAATATATAAACTGAAAAAGAAAAATATTTGAAAAAAATTGCAAATTTATTTATTGGATGCATGCAAAAAAGAAAACCAATAATACTACTTGAGTACAGGACTTTTTTTTTATATTCTAAGAAGGATATAAAAAGTGAAATAAAAAGTGATTGAAAAAAATATATAAAAAATAAAATAAAAAGTACCAATAGAAACATCCATTATTCAATGAAAAGACACCCTGAAGCCTTATTTTTAGAGTGTCTTATCTTTTTGGCCCTGGACACCAATGGTTCTATTAATATACAGGGTTTTAAAAATGCAATATTCACGTAACGCAAACGATAAAAGGAGCAGATCAGTGTTGGCCAATTTTCCTCCAATAATACACTTTTTGTCAGCATCACGACGAGTGGACTTTTCCGTCAGCAAGCTAGGCCGAGCAAGTAGGGACTGAGAGTCCAAAATTCAATTCTCTTTTTTTTTTCTTTTTTTTTTATTGTTTTTGACATTTTGTGATGTGAATTGTGATTAAAAAAAAAAAAAAAAAGATGAAAGACCAAGCATAAAAGCTAATATAGCGGAGTGCCATGCAAAAAACAGATATATAACAGACTTCTGTCATATGTGCAAGACATGTCCAGAGGTACAACTAGTGGTGGAATAAAAATGATGTATTGCTCTATTGATCTCTCAATCAATCAGAATATTGTTCGGATTGGCTCGAATCCAAAGTCAACATAAAAAAGAAATCCAAAAAATATAAAAATATAAAATTCCTGAAAAAATATATGAGAATATAAAATTCCTGAAAAAAAATAAAATCTAAAATAAAAAACATAAACTCCTAAAAAATTATTAAATTTACTTAAAAATTTTATATTTTTTAAAATATTTGGCTGAAAAAGCAAAATCATCATCTTATGCCCCAAAAAAAGGGTCCAGAGCACCTAGATGATATTTTTTGAATGGCAAGATGCTATAATGAGATTTTCTTAATATAGAGGGATCAATTTAATAAAGTGTTAAACTGAAAGGTACCATAATGATATTTTCCTTAACAGCAAAAATGTTATTTTGCATTGAGTCAAAATACATAAATTTATCCTGTGTTCTCAAAATTATTAGGATTGCACTTTTTAATTACACAAAATTCATTTATGACATTAAATTTAGTCAAAGTTAACACTGCTAAAGGAAGAAACGTTGTTCATCAAAATTTTCCAAGTTAAATTAAAATTGTCTATTCTCAATTGCCAAAATTGACTCCTTTTTTGAGTAAAATGAAACTACATTCAGCTAAAAATTGTACAAATAAAGTTGCATAAGATCGCTCGCTATAGGCACAAAAGATCCTAGATAAATCACTAGAGTAAAATCAAATAAAGCTCAAGGACTAAAGATAGTATCGAGACCCAGAGGAGAAAAAGACTCACTCAACACTAATATGGAACTCATCAACGGCTCATGAGACGAAACCACTACAATCGATGGACTGTACCCATCAACCAAAATCAAATCTACCCTAGCAAGGGCGTATACAACTTGGCCTAGATTCAAATCTAGCCAACAATTGCCACACACAGCTTTGCTAATTAACAGGTGTGAAGTACAAATCGAGACCGAAGGTGGTCTCTTTATTACAAACTTAACAAGAATGGAGGGTGGAAAAACCATCCCTTTTATCCCTTTTATTTCAAATGGGCTAAGGCAAACATCATGCAAAACTAAATGAACAAATATAACATGGTGATCCATGGTTCAACTAGCACTTCGACTAGCTCCACCTCTTGTAATAGATCTTGTGGGCACCGATCTCAAATCCAAGTCAGCCCCACTAAACATTGGAAAACCGGCAAGCAAGACGTCCACCTTTTCCCTCCCTCTATTATCATGTCTAATCAAAGCCGGATCTTTCCCCCTTTTCCCCTCTTTTTTCGTTTGTTGCCTTCTGCCTTGATCTTCTTAGTCCCATACTGCAATGTTCGACCTCTAGCCGGCCTCAACTCAAAGAGTTGTAGCTTTCGCAGAACTGCCCAAGGTGGCCTTGCACCCCCTATCAGCCTTGACCTCCATCAGATTCCATACCTCACATCCCCAACAAAATAACTCCCTATTATCCACGGTTATCATCCTTCCAAGCACTACGCATCTCGCTCGCCTCGTCTCATAAACTAGAGATTCCAACACCCAACCTAAAGTCAACACCAATATCTAGTCCAAGAGGGAGAGGGGGCAGCATAGAAGACTCCCACAAAACTCTAGCAGAGTCCCTTATTTTAGAGAGAAGAGAAAAGCACAGTTCTATTTTGAATGTGATCTTTTTCGAAATTGACTATTCATGTTAATGCCTTTAAGATTTCTTTTTAAAAATTGCTCCTATGTTTTATGGAGTGTAATTATGTTTGTTTTAAAATTAATTCTAACACCAATTGTGGTTTTGGTATGACTAAAAACGAATAATAGATTTTATGTGATTAGAAAAATATGGGAATAATCTCAGTATCTAGAAGTATAGGATAGATTCTTGTATATGGATTAGTCCCTTTATTTTTTTTTTTAAAAAAACACATGCAGTATGTGTCATTCCATAAATGGGAAAAAATTGGCAATAAATGTTATTTTTTCAAAATTAATTATAGTAAATAGCAGGTTTTGAAAATATTTATAATAAATAACAACTTTATATTGTCAATAATTTATTCATACCCATATTTACATTGTAAATAATCTTTATTGCTACGGTAAATAGATTTAAAGTGCAAATTATTTATTTACCTTATTGTTTACAGTGTAAATAATTCTTATTCATGTTGGAAATAATTATTAAAATCTCAAATATGCTATTTATATAAAATTTTTCAAAACCTGTTATTTATTTTACAAAGTTTCAAAAAGCTATTATTTCTCTCTCTCTCTTAAAAATTACAAGTGGGATTATGCTTAGTAAATGTTTCTCATGTTGTAGCTAGGAGTAGGAGTTAGGTATAAGGATTGAGGAGCTTGGTATAGTGTGTGCGTGGTGGTGGAATGTAACGACCCGAAATTAATTAAATGTTATTAGTGTAAAAAATGGTGGATTACTATGCCATAATGAGTATTTTAAACTTAATTTGATTATTTTATAGAATTTCTAAATTAATGTTGTTTTTTATTATTTTAATGATTTTTAATCACTTTAAATTATTTTGTTTGTTATTTTAAATTTTAAAACAAAACAATTTCATAAATACCAAATAAATCCTATTTGAAATCAGTGTGCTACTGCACACGGTTTTGTGCAACTAACAGTCTCTCCCTCTCTTTATTTATTTCTCTCCTCTCTCTTTTCACTTAGCTCTCTCACTCTCTCTTGCTCGCTCTCTCTCCTCTCTCTCTCTGCCTCTCTTTCACTCTCAATTTCTCTTAAAATTTTTGAAACAAAAATCAAGCCCAAGCTTCCAGTTGGTGGATTGAAGGCTCGGGAATGTGATTTAATAACTACAAACACAATTTAAAGCTTTAATTAAAAGTTAGTTTTTAAATTTCAAAACTTTTTCAATTTTTTAATTTTCTTTGTATTTTGAACTCTAAGCTTATTCGAACTTAGAAAACTTTTGATCTAAGTTAGAGAAACTCAAAACAATTAGAATCTAAGCTTTGTTTGATCAAAAACGGATTTAAATCAAGATTTTTTATTTTTTTCTATTTTTCTCCATTTTCAAGATTTTTCAAAATTTTTGTGTAAAACTTGTTTTAATGCGTTAAAAAGTAATCTATTATATTTTTCTATCAACTATTATCATTATCCATGCTTGAGATTTGAGAAAACATATTGAAATTGAATATTTAGGCTCAGGGAAGTCGAAACTCGTGCCTAGAAATTTTTTAATTCGACAGGCCGAACTTGATGTTCGGCAAGCTGGATTCATGAGTTCGACAGGCCAAATTCATATGACCAGTAGGCCAAACCTAGAAAAGTTTGGTCGACTGGACTTGATCTTTCAACAAGTTGAACTGCACAGTTCGGTCATAGGGCGATCGACAGGCCGACTGAGTATGGTGAAATTTTGTTATTTTTCATCCGTTTTACCGTTTTACCAAGATACAATATGATTTTACAAACTTGAATGACACACTAGGACACCATGAGGTTGTTTAGTAATATAGGGTATCTTGAGCTAGATACTGATAGACTTAGTTATTGTGCGTTTAAGGTTGTTTGTGGTTCCGTGGAGCTAACGTGTAGCAGACCGAGACTGTGGTGTGGGACACCGACATGAGTATTGAGGTAGGACTTCTACCCCTCTGTCTTGGTAACCTAGTTTTCAAGGATTTTGGCCTCAAAAAGAATTTTTAACAAAAATGTTTTCAATGATTAGTTGAAAAAGGATTTTTATTAATTGATTTCATAAGCAGTAGAATTGAGTGATTTTCATAATAAACCTCATAATGAATGTAAATGACTATAATTGTTGAGAAGAGATTTTAATAATTATAGAAAGATATGTATATATATATATATATATATTTTAGGGCATGATACTATATCAAAGATCGGGTCGTGTAGTGCGTGACCTTTGGGGTAGGTCTTGAAACCCAACTGGGCCACTTCCGTGGTGATATAAATATGGTTTGCTTGGAAAAGAATATAAAGGTACTTTCTGGATAGACTATTGTTAAAGGATATATTTTCATGTTTTTATTTCTTTAACTCCGTTTTTTGTTATTTGTTTTGAAAGGTAAAATTGTATTTCAATTAAATATCTATTTGTAAAATATAGTCCTACCGAGCCTTTCACTCACCTTTATTTGTTTTAAAATCTTTCCCCCCTCTAAGTGGATTCCTGCTTAGAATCGGAGAAGAGTTCGTTGACCGGACTTGCGACCAGTAGAAGACTTGGGTAGGTTGTAGTATAGATAATTCAAGGCATATATAACTTTAACTTTCTCTTTTACTTTGGACTGTGGTTGTAATTTAATATTGTCAGTATCATGTGTGTGTACAAGTTGCGGGTCAGTGGGATCTATTCTCTTTTTTTTTATTTTTTTATTATTTTCTTATTGTTTACTGTGTTATCCGTATCTGTTTAATCATTATAAATGCTTGTTTTAAAAAGGTTTTAAATTATCACATTTTTCATAACTAATTAACCTCATTAACTTGTGTTTAATTTAAATTTTTATTTAATTAACTTAATTAACCTACTATGTCATCTCGTGTACTTTGGGACGTGACAGAATGGTATCAGAGCACAAGGTTATGAACCTTAGGAATTGCGCACACATAGGTACGTCAATGAAATACCACTAACAGTCTAAATTTTGTTTTCAGAAGTGAGAGAATGACACCTAGACATCGTTCGACAGCTGATGCCAAATTTGGAAATGATGAGGGCCATGTTTACTGCATTCCGGTATATGGTAGCAAGGGCAAGACCGGAGGATTCCGAGGCTAGTTGCCGACATGCGTACTTTAAGGAATTTCAGCATGCATCTATTTCGAGTTTCGACAGAAATGCAAACCCACAAGTGGTTGAGTATTGGTTGGAATTGATCGTGAAACACTTAGATACTCTTGGTGTGCTAGCGGAATATCGTGTGAAATTTGCAGCATATAAGTTCAAAGGTGGTGCCAGTACTTGGTGGAAGCAGGCTAAGTGCTTAGAAAACAGTGGTAACATCAGTTGGGACAGGTTTGAAGAGTTGTTTTACTACCGCTACTTTCCACAAGGATATAGAGACCAGAAGGCGACTAAGTTTTACAGGTTGCAACAGGGTGAAATGTTAGTTCGGCAGTATGAGGCAAAGTTTAATGAGTTGGCTAGGTTCGCTACATCTATAGTGGCATCAGAGCGTGAGAAGTGCATTAAATTTCAAGACGGACTTAGGCTCCCATTCGATGACAGGTGGTTGCCCTCCGACTCAGGAATTTTGGAGAGCTTGTGTTAGTAGCTATATTTATGGAAAATGACTATTCGTAAAACTGTGAGGATTGAGCCAAGACATCAGGAGGATCAAAGAGGAGCGGCAAGAGGAGCACCAGTAGTCAACCTACTCTGGGAAAGAACAAACAGGGTAGCGTGAACAACGGTAGCAATAGTTCATCAAGTAGCGGGCGCAGTAATTCCTACAACTTTTACTGCCATTATTGCCAACAACCGGGACACATCAAGAGGAACTGCCCAATTAGGAGTGCTTGCCTAGGACTTCAAGTCAGAGGAGGAGCCAATCGTCAGCCTCAGCCTTAGATGTTACCTCAGCCTCAGCAATTCCCTCAGCTTCAGTTCCATTAGTTCTCTCCCCAGCAACTACCACACCCAACATAAGGATAACAGCCATAGAATTTCCAACGCAATGTCCCTCAGTATCAAGCACCGAGTATAGCTAGTGTGCAGTCACCTCCATTACAGCAGTATTGGCCAACTAACCCAGGACCTAGCAATGTTGGTAGAGGAAAAGGGAAAGCTCCAATGCTGTTCACACCATGACATCAGGGAGTTCGGATGCCCAAACTAGTAATGTGGTTGTCGATGGTACGATTCTAGTTTCTCAATCCTTAGCACACATATTATTTGATACTAGTGCCATTCATTCTCTCATTTCAAGCTCTTTTGTACATGCCTTGGGATTAGAGATAGAAGAATTTGATGAACCCCTAGTTATAGCCTCACCCTTGGGTTGGGTATGTGTGAACTGTATTTGTAAAGCTTGTAAAATAAAGATTGGGGATGAGATTTTGAAAAGTCATTTGATTGTAATTCTCATGAGTTCATATGATGTAATTCTAAGGATGGACTAGTTGTCCAGATATAATGCAGTTGTAGACTGTCAGCTTAAGAAAGCGACCCTAGTATACGATAGGGGGACGACAATCACTTACCAAGGTGGTGGTGATCGACTAATGAGTGAGCATCTCATAAAAACATGTCTTGGAGGGCGGAAGAACTTAGCTTGCTTTACCTTTCTCATGAATCTAGAAGGAGAGCGCAGTGCCCAGAGAAGCAACGTAGCAATCCTAGTGGTGGATGAATTTGAAAATGTCTTCCCCGATGAATTGCCAGGATTACCATCATATCAAGAGATCGAGTTTGGCATCGAGTTACTTCTAGGAACAGCACCGATCTTTGTAGCACCTTATCGGATGGCGCAGGCAGAGATAAAAAAAATAAGAAAGCAACTTCAGGAGCTTGCTGATAAGGGATACATCTGGAATAGTACATAGCCGTTTGGAGCACTGGTTTTGTTTGCTAAGAAGCATAAGGGTTCATGATGGAACCGTCAGGTTGTGTATAGATTATCAATAGCTAAATCAGGTCACGGTGAAGAACAAGTATCCTCTGCCCAGAATCGATGAGTTGTTTGATCAGTTTGGAGGTTTGCAGTATTTCTAAAAGATAGACTTGTGTTTAGGATACCGTCAGCTTAGGATCAAAGAAGAAGACATCCCTAAAATAGCTTTCAGGACTCGGTATGGGCACTTTGAATTTCTGGTAATGTCGTTTGGGTTGACGAATGCTCCGGCAACCTTTATGGACTTAATGGATAGGATATTTAGGCCCTATCTTGATCAGTTCATGATTGTGTTCATCGACAACATTTTGGTTTACTCTAAGACTTTGGAGGAGCATGAGCAGCACCTTAGGATCGTGCTTCAGACTCTGTGGGAGCACTAGTTGTACTCCAAGAAAGAAAAGTGCAAATTTTGGTTAATGGAAGTCAAGTTTCTGGGTCATGTCATCTCTGAGCATGGTATTTCAGTGGATCCATCTAAGGTTGAAGCTATAGTGGAATGAAAACGATCGAGAAATGTGGCAGAAGTCTATAGTTTTTTAAGACTTGTAGGGTACTACAGAAGTTTGTAAAGGATTTCTCAAAGATAGCAGCACCGTTGACAAGATTGATCAGGAAGAATGTCAGGTTTGAGTGGGATGAAGAATGTGAGCTCGTTTTTCAAGAATTAAAGAATCGGTTGACCTCAGCCCCAGTATTGATTATCCCTAATAGTGACAAGCCGTATGAGGTTTACACAGATGCGTCAAGACGTAAACTTGGGTGCATGTTGATGCAACACGGATGCATGGTGGCGTACGGATCGAGACAGCTACGACCTCACTAGTGAAACTACCCTACTCATGACTTGGAGCTCGTAGCAGTGATTCACGTGCTGAAGATATAGAGATGTTATTTGTACGGGGTGACATTTCAGCTTTTCTCTGACCATAAGAGTTTGAAATACCTGTTTACTCAAAGGGATTTGAACTTGAGATAGCGAAGGTTGATGGAATACATGGAGGATTATGATTTTGTACTGCAGTATTATCCCTAGAAAGTGAAGGTTGATGGAATATATGAAGGATTATGATTTTACGTTGTAGTATTATCCCTAGAAAGCTAACGTGGCCATTGTTGCACTCAGCAGGAAGCCTTTAGGAATTCTCGCTTGTTTGGCTCTTGAACATTGGAAAAGAGATGCAACAATGAGTTAGTACGGGCTGTAGTACTACGAGAGCTACAAATGAGTTTTGATGTATCATATGGAGACGACCCCCGCTCTCATTCAGACGGTGAAGCAGAACCAATGGCGAGACCAACACCTTTAGGGAATTTGGACGTAGATTTAGAATGGAGATAATTCAAAGAATGGAGGATACATGTAGATAGATCGTTGTACTTTAGGGAGCCTGTAGCAGTTCCAGTAATTGCTGAAGTAACAATGGCCATAATGGATAAAGCTCACAAGTCTCAATTCGTCATTCATCCAAGGAGCACGAAGATGTATCATGATATGAAGAGACAACATTGGTGGAGAGGTATGAAGAAGGATGTTCGAGAATACGTGGCCAAATGTACAATTTGTCTTTAGGTGAAAGCTAAGCATCGGAGCCCAGCAGGTTAGCTTCAACCACTTCCTATTCTAGGGTGGAAATGGGAGTACATCATGATAGATTTTCTTACCGGTTTGCCGATGACAAAACAAAGGCAAATGCAATTTGGGTCATGGTCGATAGGTTAATGAAATCAATGCATTTCATTCTGTTGAGGTCAACATGTTTAAGAAAGGTTTTCGGTGAATTGTATTTGTAGAACATAGTGCGGTTGCACAGAGTTTCTTTGTCTATCACATTAGATAGAGACACCAGATTTAATGCCAAGTACTGGAGAAGCTTTCAGGAAGCCTTGGGCACGGATTTGAATTTCAACACAGCATTTCATCCTCAGACAGATGGGCAATCTGAGCGGATTATTCAGACTCTCGAAGACATGTTACGTGCATGTGCATTAGACTTCGGTAGGAACTGGAAGAAAAATTTGCATCTAGTAGAGTTCGCATACAACAATAGCTATCAAGCGAGCATTGGCATAGCACCGTTTGAGGCACTATATGGACGACCATGTCAGTCACCGGTATGTTGGGCTAAACCAGAAGACGGGATTATTCTTGGGCTAGATTAAATTAGCGACAACAATGAGAAGGTCATCGTAATTCGAGACCGATTGAAGGTAGCTCAAAATCGATAGAAGAGTTATGCGGATTAAAGACATTGACCCTTGGAATTCGAGATAGGAGACTTTGTTCTCTTAAAGGTATCGCCTCGTAAACGTATCACATGATTCGGAGTAAGTGGTAAGCTTGCACTGAGGTATGTTAGACCGTTCGAAATTACTCAACGTGTTGGTGTGGTTGCTTATCACCTAGATGTTCCTCCTAAGCTTTCTTATGTTCACGGTGTATTCCACATGTCGATGCTTCAGAAGTGTCCGCTTGAGCATGATAAAATCATTTCGTTTCATGATGTGCAGATTCAAGAAAACAAAACATATGAGGAAGTGCCATATTTCATTAGTAAAGGTCATGTGGCAGCATCACAGGGTTGATGAAGCCACTTGAGAATTAGAATTGAGTATGCGGGAGTTGTATCCATATTTGTTTTGTTTCTGAACCAAGTTATAAATTTCGAGGGCGAAATTTCTTTTAGGGGTGGAGAGTTGTAACACCCGAAAATTAATTAAATGTTATTAGTGTGAAAAATGGTAGATTAGTATGTCATAATGAGCATTTTAAACTTAATTTGATTATTTTGTGGAATTTCTAAATTAATGTTGTTTTTGATTATTTTAATGATTTTTAATCACTTTAAATTATTTTGTTTGTTATTTTAAATTTTAAAACAAAACAATTTGACAAATACCAAATAAATCATATTTGAAATCAGTATGCTGCTGCACATGGTTTTGTGCAGCTACTAGTCTCTCCCTCTCTTTATTTATTTCTCTCCTCTCTCTCTTTTCACTCAGCTCTCTCACTCTCCCTCTCACTTTCTCTTGCTCGTCTCTCTCTCCTCTCTCTCTGTGCCTCTCTTTCCCTCTCAATTTCTCTTAAAATTTTTGAAACAAAAATCAAGCCCAAGCTTCGGGTTGGTGGATTAAAGGCTCAAGAATGCGATTTAGCAACTACAAACACAATTTAAAGCTTCAATTCAAGGTTAGTTTTTAAATTTCAAAACTTTTTCAATTGTTCAATTTTCTTTGTATTTTGAAATCTAAGCTTATTCAAACTTAGAAAAGCTTTGATCTAAATTAGAGAAACTCAAAACAACTAGAATCTAAGCGTTGTTTGATAAAAAATGGATTTATATCAAGATATTATATTTTTCTCCATTTTTGAGATTTTTCAAAATTGTTGTGTAAAACTTGTTTTAATGCATTAAAAAGTAATCTACTATGTTTTTCTATCAACTATGATCATTATCCATGCCTGAAAATTTAAAAAACAAGTTGAAATTGAATATTTAGGCTCGGGGAAGTCGAAACCTATGCTTGAAAATTTTTGAAATTTTTCAGTTCGGTAGGCCGAACTTGATGTTCGGCAGGCCGGATTCATACAACCAACAGGCCGAACCTGGAAAAGTTTGGCCAACCAGACTTGATCTTCCAATAGGTCGAGCTACACAGTTTGGTTGGCCGAGCCAGGGTGACCAACAGGCCAACCAGGCATGGTGAAATTTTGTTATTTTTCACCCATTTTTACCGTTTTGAACCCCGATTGAGATTTTAACGATACAATATGATTTTACAAACTTGAATGGCACACTAGGACACCATCAGGTAGTTTAGTAACATAGGGTATCTCGAGCTAGATACTAATAGACTTAGTTATTGTGCGTTTTAGGTTGTTCGTGGTTCCGTGAAGCTAATGTGCAGCAGACCGGCACTATGGAGTGGGACACCGACACGAGTATTGAGGTAGGACTTCTACCCCTCTTTCTTGATAACCTAGTTTTCAAGGGATTTTGGCCTCAAAAAGAATTTTTAACAAAAATGTTTTCAATGATTGGTTGAAAAATGATTTTTATTAATTAATTTCATAAGCAGTAGAATTGAGGTGATTTTCATAATAAACCTCATAATGAATGTAAGTGACTATATTTAATGAGAAGAGATTTTAATAATTATAGAAAGATATGTGTGTATATATATATATATATATTTTAGGGCATGATGCCATATTAGAGATCGGGTCGTGTAGTGCGCGACCTTGAGGGCAGGTCCCGAAACTTAGCTGGGCCACTTTGATGGTGATATAAATATGGTTTTCTTGAAAAAGAATATAAAGGTACTTTCTGGACGGACTATTTTTAAGGGATATATTTACATGTCTTTCTTCCTTTAACTCTGTTTTCTATTATTTGTTTTGAGAGGTAAAATTATATTTCAATTAAAAACTATTTGTAAAATATTGTCTTACTGAGCCTGTAATGACCCGAAAAATTCAAACGTTAATAACTATAATTAATTGAGGGTTTTTCCCTCATGACTTAGCTAAGTACTTAAGAAAGTACAAGTTTAGCATTTATTAACACGCATATTTAAAGGTCTTAATAGCCGTAAGACCTTAGAAATAATTAATGTTGTGAATGTACAAAATTATGTGCTTTATTTATGAAACATGTAATAATGTAATGTTATGATAGTACATTAAAATAATTAAAAATAATTATTTAATGTGCTAAACCAAGAATTTATGATTTATTAATTTCATGCATGAGCCAAAAAGATGATGTTATTTGGCACAAGTGGAATTTCCAACTTACTAAGATTATGTGGAAATTCCTATATGATAGCAGTTCAGTAAAAGAAACCCATATCAATAAT